>JAVLUX010000040.1:3186673-3224173 GCA_032164185.1 Moxostoma hubbsi
AGCAGAAACTTTAGCAACTGCATAGCAATGCCCTAGCAACCAAAGGACACCATAGCAGAAACTTTAGCAACTGCATAGCAATGCCCTAGCAACCAAAGGACACCATAGCAGAAACTTTAGCAACTGCATAGTAATGCCCTAGCAACCAAAGGACACCATAGCAGAAACTTTAGCAACTGCATAGCAATGCCCTAGCAACCAAAGGACACCATAGCAGAAACTTTAGCAACTGCATAGCAATGCCCTGGCAACCACATGACACCATAGCAGAAACTTTAGCAACTGCACAGCAATGCCCTGGCAACCAAAGGACACCATTGCAGAAACTTTAGCAACTGCATAGCAATGCCCTAGCAACCAAAGGACACCATAGCAGAAACTTTAGCAACTGCATAGCAATGCCCTAGCAACCAAAGGACACCATAGCAGAAACTTTAGCAACTGCATAGCAATGCCCTAGCAACCAAAGGACACCATAGCAGAAACTTTAGCAACTGCATAGCAATGCCCTAGCAACCAAAGGACACCATAGCAGAAACTTTAGCAACTGCATAGCAATGCCCTGGCAACCAAAGGACACCATAGCAGAAACTTTAGCAACTGCATAGCAATGCCCCGGCAACCAAAGGACACCATAGCAGAAACTTTAGCAACTGCATAGCAATGCCCTAGCAACCACATGACACCATAGCAGAAACTTTAGCAACTGCACAGCAATGCCCTAGCAACCAAAGGACAGCATAGCAGAAACTTTAGCAACTGCATAGCAATGCCCTAGCAACCAAAGGACAGCATAGCAGAAACTTTAGCAACTGCATAGCAATGCCCTGGCAACCAAAGGATACCATAGCAGAAACTTTAGCAACTGCATAGCAATGCCCTAGCAACCAAAGGACACCATAGCAGAAACTTTAGCAACTGCATATGAATGCCCTAGCAACCACCTTCGAACACCTTAGCAACCATAAACAAATGCACAAGCAACCACCAAGGACAACCTAGACAATGAATATCAACACACTAAAATCACAAAGAAACCTTAGCCACTGTATAGTAATGCCCTGGCAACAACTCAGGACACCCTAACAGAAACTTTAGTGACTGCATAACAAATCCATGGCAACCACCTTCGAGCACCCTAACAACATCCAACAAATGCCCTAGCCATTACAAATGTCCTAGCAACCATCCACAAGTTCACTCTAGCATTGTGGTAATGAGATTCACATGGCCAAGCACAACTATCTAGAAGTGACATTCTCTTTTTGCAAAAGTGCTTATGTCAGTTTGTAGTACTGTGAAACTCTTTGAAATCAAAGCTACTGTAATAGAAAACCATTTAGTCAGACATGGCCAACCTCAAATTAGACCATTATACATGAACTTTACCTTGAGTCGCTAATTTACACAACATAAAAATGGCCACAATCCTGGACAGACATAAATCCGTAACTTTCTTCCAGTCGAGCAAAACTTAGTATCGCTAATGAATGCCGAGTCATGACCATTTTCAATCCAGGTCTCTCGGGGCAAGAGCGTATGCGTAATCCACAGACTGGCTTGTGTTTTTAGCATGATTATGGTGAGTTTGAATGCTGGGACATGTCTTCTGAATGGAAAGCTGTTTTTTAAGGTTGTGGCACTGGTCTTCAAAGCCCGAATGCCACATTTTGAGTGCTTGGATAAGGATCCGATAGAAGTCAATAAGGAATGGTGTTCCCCTCATGTTAAAACCGTCAAAAATGTGATCTGCTACGTCGAGGCTGACTTTGCATCAGAAGCCTTAGCCAACTATGCTTTTTTTTCTTTTTAGGCAACCTCAAGGACAGACCAGAATGTCTGTATCCATTTACAGCTCTGTGACAGGATTGTTAGCGTCTAGTCAAAGGCTTTTCTCTTACAACTTAAGGATATCTTGATCAATGCATTTTGGTTTAGTGCCAGCATGGTGGTGTCTGAACATCAACCGTTCCCATTGCCCAAAAGTGCCCTGTGAAATGGACTTCACAGGATATTCTGCCCTCTTAAAAAGTAGAGAACTCAGTTTAAAGGGCACTGCAAAGTAGGGGTGTTGCGATAGCGATACTAGTATCGGAATTGGGTCCGATACAGCGCTTATGTTCTTGTGCTCCAATAGGGACGTACAAATGCCATTCCATAAACATTCAGTGCAAAAATTAAAATCATGTTTCGTCCAGGTATGATTGGTAAACCGCAAATGCTACAATTTAATGAGATAACTATGTAGTCTGCATGTGCTGTGCGCTTCAAATGTGAGCACTTGTGAATGCATAAAGCCGGTGCTGTGCTGACGCTGGCTGCTCGTACACGGAAACAGCATCATGGCATTTCACGCTGTATTTGTAGCAGATGACAGCGAGCAGAGCGATCGTTCACTTTGTAGCACGTGGCACATACAGACTACATATTTATTTAATTAAATAGAAGCCTTTTGCGGTTTAATAATCACATTGGGTCACATACTCTGGAAGTGAGAAGCTACCGTCAAAAACACAGATGCGGAAAGAGCTTCGCTCCAAAATAAAAGCTCAATTTAAATGGAGAATAAGTATGAAATATTTGCATATTTATATAATATTCACTATACTACTACTTCTACTACTACTACTACTAATAATAATAATAAATTAATAGTATTTGTATTGTATGTGTGTCTTTGTCCTTATGTTGTTTTAAGTTCATTTATATCATAAGTTTATGTTGATTGTTCAACCGGTTCCCGCCTCCTCCTTGCCCGTCCTTTAACTGTTACAGTGGTGCCGAAACACGGGAGGTAGGAGGGATGCACTGTCGCTGATTCCCCGGCGCTGCCATCCGCCAGGAGATGGAGGGGTTGCAGCCGGCCGCCGAGAGCAGGAGGATCCTCTGCCGTCTGCCGAGAAGGGGAGGAGCGGTTCCGACCGCCAGGGGCCGGAGGACTCGCTGCCATCTGCCGGGGGAGGAGCAAGCTGGTGTTCGACAGAGGGTGTTTAGGACAGTTGAGGACCGGATCGACAGCACATCCGGGAGCCAGCGAGCAAGTTCTTCTCTCTCGCTCTCTCTCTCTCTCGGTGTGTCTCCACTAACCCTTTCCCTCTCCCCACGCCTCCCCTCGTCTCTCCCGTAGGTTCACAGGAGGCGGGGTGGACCACCGGCTGACAGAACAGCCGTAAGGTCAGCATCCCCCCCCCCCCCCCCCAAAATGGTGCCCCGACCTGAATCGGGCGGGAAAGGAGTGTGCCGAGGGGGAGGGCGTGGCCAGGCCGTGATGGAGCACGGCTAGCGCTGATCAGCAGGAGAGCGAGATAAGGGGTAGCCGGAGATGCTGGCTGGAGAATGAGAGACAAACGTGACCACGTTGCATGTGTGCCTGTGGCCTTATGTTTTATGTTGTTTTATGTCGTCCTTTAATCTTCTTAGGATAAAATTGGTAGTTTAAAATATTATATTATATCATTCTTGATACTCCTAAATTATGGCAAGTGAATAAAATAACTAGTTTAAAAGAAAAGATGACAATCAATGTTATCGAAACAACATCAGAATTGGAAATATCGATATTTTAGGATCAACCATCCCATTCCCATTATATGCATTTACATACATGAAAGTATAGGGTAATTTATGTTATTTATTAAAGAATATATTATGTCAACATACTCAAAACTATTAAGCTACTTTATTCGAGTATTGTCTGTGTTTATTAATGTTGCATGACTTTGCAAATGAATGAATGAAAAGTTCATTTTTAAAGGTATTTCCTGCTGAATGAATAGGGAGCAGTGAACATTTCTCACAGGTTCTGTGTGGATGGCGCGTTGAGTCTGAATACAGTGGCCCCAAATGTATTTGGTTACTTAAGCCAGACTTAAAATATATGTCAAATCTCTCTCAATCACACACACTTCATTATTCATTATTGTTTATACAAGATTAAATATTTCAGCTTTACACTCAAGCATATAATTTACTCTAAATCTAGACGTGTGTGTTAAATCATGGCTGGGAATTCTTGGCCAGCACACAAATTTCAATCAAAACTGGCAACAAGTTCATTGTCAGTTGGCCTGGCAGAAATGTTAATGCATTGCGTGGAACGTCACCGGTAACATTGGGTCATTCATTAATAAGGCAAGAAGTGCAAATGTGAATGTAGAAATGTTTCTGGGGTCATTATTCACACCCCATGGTTTGGGCATGTGTGTCGGGACACTTGAAATTGATCTAGCTAGCGCTAGCTGTTGTTAGCTTTTCCATTAAGACATAAACGACTCACTCACTCAATCAGGTTGCGTTCATATCAAACTGTCTATTTTCTATCTTAATTACATAATAGTGCTTTTGCTCATGACAACGTCACCAATCACTACCTCTCAGTTAGCCTAGCCTGTGGCGCTAACCTCATGGCTGCCCTGTCTACACTGGACTTGTCAAAGTTAACGTATTTAACCGTTTATCTTGCTGGCAGGAGAAGTGCCAATGCCAGTGACAAGGCACGATGCGATGGACACTTCCAGTGTAAACTAGGTTAATTGCTACAAAGTACAATAACAAACCTAACAATAACAAAAGACTGCAAGACTAAAGAGACAACAGTTTACAGTGTGTGTGTGTGTGTGTGTGTGTGTGTGTGTGTGTGTAGTCTGGAACTCATCTTTAAGTAGACACTATGACCTCATCGTCAACGTGGATCACAATGGCATTCTCAGACCTTTTAATAAAGTTTTGTTTTTCAGATTGCAGTGTTTCATTTTCCATGTTCGGCTGGTTTTATTCGGCATATGCAAAATGACCTCAACTCTCAAACTCAGGACAGGAGTGGGTGACGGATTATAAACAATTCCACTTTGACTGGTGAAAGGCATTAGCTGGTGCAGAGTGACAGATGACAGTTGTGCTCCATTTAGGACAATCTGGAAAAGATGTTTGTAAACAGAAATCCACATTTATTAAAGCTACTTACAACAACTATGAACTTGTGTCATGAAACTGAGTCACTAAATTGCATGTGCAAACGATTGTAATGTGTAATGTGGTTCATGAGGCCCATCTGCTACCGAATGACAATGTGGCAAATCTGAAATCATATATCATATTATGCCATTTATTCCTATAGCTAGGTTAGAAATAGACACCTTAAACTTTTCTGTTGACCAAAGGTTGTGTGATCCCATCATGAAAATTAAAAATCATCTCTTGATCTTACGGGAACTTAATTAAATCTCTCCAGAAATCAACCAGTCCTGAGTCCTGTTCTAAAATAATATACTTAAATTGCATTTAGCTTGTTTGGGACTATAAACCATGATATTACAGGCCCAAAGGCAAGAATGTGTAGCATCACATCCCGGGCCCCGCCCTCCGCCCTGCCACAATCCTGCAACACCTTGACAGACCTGGGACTTATGCAAGGATCCTATTTGTGGACTTCAGTTCAGCCTTCAATACCATCATGCCAATCTGCTCTCAACCAAACTGACACAGCCCTCCGTGCCCACTCCAATCTGTCGATGGTTCACCAGTCAGGGGAAACTCACATCTGGGACCCTCACTATAAGCACCTCTCCGTTCTCTCTCCATTGCTCTTCTCCCTGTACACGAATGACTGCACTGCCAAGCTCCTGAAGTTTGCTGATGACACCATGGACATCAGCCTCATCTGCGACGGTGACGAGTCTGCATACAGATGGGAGGTTGATCAACACTGAGCAGAACACACACAAAACAGTGGAGATCCCCATGCACCATCCTGAACTGTGGCAGCAGTGGAATCATTCAGGTTCCTGGACTCTGTGGGACACCCATAGACTCCATTGTGAAGAAGACTCAGTAGAGGTTGTACTTCGGCCATCATTGAGTCTGTCCTGTGTACATCTTTAACAGTCTGATTAGGTTCAGCCACCAAAGTCCAGTCAGGACTGCTGAGAGGATTATTGGTGCCCCCCTGCCCACCCTCCAAGACCTGTACGTCTCCAGAGTGAGGAAAGGTGCAGGTGGAATCACTCTGGACCCTAAACACCCTGCCCACTCCCTATTTGAACTGGTGCCCTCTGGCCGGCACTACAGAACACTGAGTGCCAGGGCATCCAGGCACAAGAACAGCTTTTACCCTCAGGCCATTTTCCTTATGAACACAAACTGCCTCAGGACTCCTCCATAGTGCAATAATGTAAATACAGATCTCATGTACATATGTAAATTCACATATTTAATTCAGTAACAATGGCATGACTGTTGAATGCATACCCCTACCTTGCACATATATTACCACTTGCACATGTACATGCACCATTCAGTTATATGCCCTATTATTTGTATGTCTATTTATACTCTTTGATTTATATAATGTGTCTCACTGTAATGTTCTGTGTGCACTTGTTTCTCCTATCACCAAAAATTCCTTGTGTACGTGACAACACTTGGCATCAAAGCTCATTCTTATTCTGATTAATTGTAGTTTTTGTAACAGCAGTGAGATATATTCCTCTAATTTATCTCAGATATATTATGCTGTAGGAAAATAATAATTTGGTATTTATATGTGGGAAAGCATGATGTTTTTGCTCCCCAAAATGAAGATTTATCAGCCAGTATGGAGTTTATAATGCAGGATTGTTTACACTACATATACGTCACAATGGCATGATGCAGTAAACAACACTGCCAGTTGATGTCGCCAGAAGTGTTCATAGTTTACTTGACTGCAGCTGAGGTTTCTCGTGAATACAAACGGTTTAAACAAGCCTGCTCTCACAGCTTGTTCAAGCTGGTTAGGCTTGTCTGTTTGGCTGGTTTCAGGGGGCTTTTCGTGGGGCACTAGCCGGCTAGCCAAGCAGGCAGACAAGCTAAAGCAGCTAAGATTAACACCGTGTCAAACCAAACATATGTTTCCTCAAGTAGCGAAACTGGAGCTATGTCTATGAATTTTTGAGGCCATATATTTGCTATATTACTAAAAACAGCTGACAAAATAAACGAAATCGAAAGCAGACATAATTCTCGAGAACGTCCGCAACCTCATGACAACCACAAGAGGGCGCCATGCGTCTAAAGATATGCTAAATATGCTTTAGCATTTTTTTTTCCCCTTCTTTTTTTGCGACTACAAGTTTATTTGTGTATATTATACTCTAATCGAGCTCTTCATTCACTTTTGCACTGATAAACATTTATTAATGTTTTTTAAACTGTGGTTTTGTAATCGCTTGGAGTAGTTTGTGCATTCTTAACATTTTACACAGACAAAAAATGACTATACTGGCTGCCAAAAGTTTGGAATAATGTAGATTTTGCTGTTTCGGAAGGAAATTGGTACTTTAATTCACCAAAGTGGCATTCAACTGATCACAGAGTATATTCAGGACATTACTGATGTACAAAACTGCACCATCACTATTTGAAAAAAATATTTTTTGATCAAATCTAGACAGCAGCATCAGTCCAACACCTTATCCTTGAGTAATCATGTGAAATTGATCATTTGATACCAGAAAATCACTTGCTATTATATCAAACACAGCTGAAAGCTATATATTTGGTTAATTAAATGAAGCTTAACATTGTCTTTGTGTTTGTTTATGAGATGCCACAGTATAGGCCTACTGGAAGAATTGCAAAGTTACTTTAGAGACAGAAAAACAAAAAGAAAAGGTTCGAGTGGGCAAAGAAACACAGACATTGGACAACAGATAACTGGAAAAGAGTGTTACAGATCTTAACCCCATTGAGCTTTTGTGGGATCAGCTAGACTGTAAGTGCCCGACAAGACAACCACATCTATGGCAAGTGCTACAGGAAGTGTGGGGTGAAAGGTCAAGTGCTACAGGAAGTGTGGGGTGAAAGGTCACCTGAGTATCTGGACAAACTGACCGCTAGAATAACAAGGATACATTCTACAGAGTAGAAATATTCTTCTAAAAATCTTAATTTGTGTTCTGCCAAAGAAAGAAAGTCAAACACATCTGGGACGGCATGAGGGCGAGTAAATGATGAAAGTATTTTCATTTTTTGGTGAACTATCCCTTAAATATCTTATGCCATTCTGCTTCTCAAGTCATTTTTCAGGATGTTTAGGTATTTTTATCTGACAATATATATATACTGACAAAAATACTTGCATTGCAAGACGTTGGAAAAGAAAAGTGATGTTTCTATACTCGTGTTGGTTTCATACGTTCTGGCAAATGATGACTGACAATATAATTTCTCTACAGCAGGTGTCTCAGTATGACTTAAAATCAATGGAGTAACCTCACAGACCTGGCAGAAATCCTCATGTCCTGTTGTACTGGGTGATGAGTGACTTGTCTTTCTCTCTTCAGGTTTTTGAAGGGCTCCTCGTCCCCCATTTATTCACATTTAAATTAGGTAAAACAGGCTTCCTTGATGAGCTGATGAAAACTTAGACAGTGGAGGAAAGGCTGAATTAGGGGCATATAAAGAGCTCATAATCATAAGAAAGTATAAAGTGTTGTGCATTTTGAGGGATGATTAAACCATGCAGTCACTATCGGCTGCCAAATTCTTACAGGCATAAAAAGCTCCTTAAGTAGCTTACATGTGATTTGCATCCATTATTCCTTGCCTTCCAATACAATAGACATCTAAGTAATTCCTACCAAATTGCTAATTCTCTAAAGTCAATTAGCGTTTCTGATTACATCATTGAAAAGGTAATCACATTAATCATTTCCTCAAGTCAAAATAATGGCTCGTTCTTCTGGTTTCGGAAGTAAAACTCACTTTCATTTATCCCATAGATGAATTGATTTCCAACAATAGTTTAAAAACCTTTAAAGGCAGACCTACCGTGAGCTCTGAGGTTGTTCACCAACGGTATATGCTTCTGTTAAAGCCATCAGTCCGTGTTATATTCATTTCAGTGTTTACAAATCATGTTTAACAGCAAACAACTACATTACCCATGGTCCATCAGAGAACTGCAGCCAACAAAGCCTGCGAAACTAGCCCAGGAACCGCCCACGCCCATGCATAATAATTGCATTATTCGCAATGCTTCACAGGATTGTAATCCGTGCCCTCATGAAAGATGGCGAATACACGATCTTGTACCCGTGTCTTTTTTGTTCGTTTTCGTTTTTACCAACAAAACAAAGTTTGTAACGTTGGGATCAGGGCTGGATTGGTGGATTGGTAACAGCTAAATGGCCAGCGATATCCCCCACCCCGCTCAACAACTAAGAGGACAGCATCTGATCATGTGACTCGACACCGCGGAGACTCACAGCATGTGGAGACTCATGCTACTCTCCACGATCCACACACAACTCACCACACGCCCCATTGAGAGAACCACTAATCACCACCACGAGGAGGTTACCCCATGTGACTCTACCCTCCCTAGCATCCGGGCCAATTTGGTTGCTTAGGAGACCTGATTGGAGTCACTCAGCACGTCCTGGATTCGAACTAGCGACTCCAGGGGTGCTAGTCAGCATCAATACTCGCTAAGATACCCAAGACCCCCCAAAGGCATCGTTTGAACTCAACAATATTGAGGAGGTGTTGAAAGTTACGGCTGATATTGCTTCGGATGCGTCACACTAAAAAATGGAATTACAAGTTGAGTGTGACTTGACATGTCATGTGACACATTATGTGCGGCCTCATGGTTTGTGTGGTGGTTTAACCCACTACTGCACTTTGCCAAATGTACCGTAGTATCCTCAGTACCGCCGCTCCCTATAAGCAGACTACGCAGTCTGCGTAGGGCACCAGTTCCCAAGAGGGGCACCGTCTTACCCTAGGAGGGCACCAGAAAGTCCACCGGCTGCCCTTACTCGCACGCAATACATTATGATCAGACGATTGCTTCACGCTCATATCACACGACCCCCCCCTTCGGCGGCGGCCCTGAGTATCCTCCAGGATTTCCATGCACACAAAACACTGCATAATGCACACATACTAAGTATACATTTTATATACTGTAGAAGTAGTAAGAGTAGTATGTTAGTATGCGATTGCAGACACAAGTTGTTTCTGATGATGTCATACTTCAGGATGTCTACTGATCCCAGATCAGCATTCAAACCCAATTAAGCATTAACCTCCGGTCACATGACACAGACGCTGGCAGAGTTATGACATGATCTCCTGTACGTCACACTGTGCTGCTCGAATTAGGCCCGTCCGCAAACGTTTTAACTGGGTCACCGGGGCTGATCGTCCTTATTTGTGTGCAAACACACCTGACACGTGAGACATACACAGGTGCAAATCCTCCTCAGGGCACGTGAGAGTTCACGCCGGTACAGAAGCACCGTGTGAACTCGAGCTGTAGCGGCATGTTTGTTTATGAGTGTTGGAGGATTGACAGCTGTGCGGGAGTTCTGAAGTACTCCTGATTGGTCGAATTTCTCGGGACAGAGCCAAAGATCTGAGCCACCGTAGAGAGAGACAGGCCTGTTTATCTGTCATCCACATGAAACACAGCTGTCAGTAACACATTTAAATATTATATATATATATGTGTGTGTGTGTGTGTGTATGTAATATATGTAAATATAGTGTATATGTGTGTGTGTGTGTGTACAGTAGATATATATTCACGGATCAGCCACAACATTACAACAACCTGCCTGATATCATGTAGGTCCCCCTCGTGCTGCCAAAACAGCTCTGACCCGTCGAGGCATGGACTCTGCAAGACCTCTGAAGGTGTCCTGGGGTATCTGGCACGTTAGCAGCAGACCCTTCAAGTCCTGTATGTTGCTCGGTGGGGCCTCCATGGATCGGACTTGTTGGTCCAGCACATCCCATCGCTGCTCAATCGGGTTGAGATCTGGGGAATTTGGAGGCCAAGTCAACATCTTGAACTCTTCGTCATGTTCCTCAAACCCTTCCTGAACCATTTTTGCAGTGTGAAAACAGAACATTGCCCTGAGCATCACACTGCCTCCGGACATCACTGGATGATTTTTGTTTTTGGCACCATTCTGAGTAAATTCTAGAGACTGTGTGTGTGAAAATCCCAGAAATACTCAAACCAACAATCATGCCATGGTCCAAATCTCTGAGATAAAAAAACCTCCCCATTCTGATGGTTGATGTGAACATTAACTGAAGCTCCTGCATGATTTTATGCACTGCTGCCACACGATTGACTGATTACATAATCGCATGGATGATTGTGTGTGTGTGTGTATGTGCGTTTGAATGTGAGTGTGTGTGTGTGTATATATAAATATGTGTGTGTGTGTGTGTGTGTATAAATGTGAGTGTGTGTGTGTAAGTGTGTGTGTATAATTGTGAGTATGTGTGTGTAAATGTGAGTGTGTGTATAAGTGTGAATATGTGTGTGTGTGTGTGTGTGTGTGTAATTGTGAGTATAACTGTGAGTGAGTGTGTCTGTGTGTGTGTATAAGTTGTGAGTGTGTGTGTGTGTATAAGTGTGAATATGTGTGTGTGAGTGTGTGTGTGTGTAATTGTGAGTATAACTGTGAGTGAGTGTGTCTGTGTGTGTGTATAAGTTGTGAGTGTGTGTGTGTGTATAAGTGTGAATATGTGAGTGTGTGTGTGTAAGTGTATAAGTGTGAGGGTGTGTATAAGTGTGAGTCAGTGTGTGTGTGTGTGTATAAGTGTGTATGTATGTGTGTATAAGTGTGAGTATGAGTGTGTATAAGTCAGTGTGTGTGTGTATAATTGTGAGTGTGTGTGTGTGTATAAGTGTGAGTGTGTGTATAAGTGTGAGTATGAGTGTGTATAAGTCAGTGTGTGTGTGTGTATAATTGTGAGTGTGTTTGTGTAAGTGTGTGTGTGTATTAGTGTGAGTGTGTGTGTATAAGTGTGAGTGTGTGTGAGTGTGTGTGTATAAGTGTGAGTGTGTGTGTGTATATAAGTGTGAGTATGAGTGTGTATAAGTCAGTGTGTGTGTGTGTGTGTGTGTGTGTGTGTATAAGTGTGAGTGTGTGTATAATTGTGAGTGTGTGTATAAGTCAGTGTGAGTGTGTGTGTGTAAGTCAGTGTGTGTGTGTGTGTGTGTGTATAAGTCAGTGTGTGTGTGTGTATAAGTGTGAGTGTGTGTATAATTGTGAGTGTGTGTATAAGTGTGAGTGTGTGTGTATAAGTCAGTGTGTGTGTGTGTGTGTGTGTATAAGTGTGAGTGTGTGTATAATTGTGAGTGCGCGCGTGTGTGAAAAACATCACCATTAAGTCGTGTAGAAACAGTATTAAAAACCGTCTAAAACTGTATTTATTTTTACACGTAACACTGTATTGCATTATACACAGATAATTATTCATCATTATTATTACTCCATGCACTCAAATAACAAGAAATGTTTGTAATGTAATAAAATGAACTTTAGTTCATATGTTGTCATGCATTATCATGTTTGTTAATGGATGTTATTTGAAAGTTCCACCAAATGTTGCATGCAGAAAATATGGAAAATACGAGATAAACGTGTTTTCGGAGAGATACCGGTGAGCTAGCATTGGGGTTTTTCTGAGCGATTTACGGCAACTATAACGGGCGCCGATGGACAAACAGGCGCGAGACACCGATGTGATCAAAAGCTTACGGGGAGTTCAGGAGGTGTAAATCTCTGTCCCACAGCACAACAATCCCTCATCAGAGCTGAATGGATTTACAGCGTCCTCTTGACATTCTTAAGGTATGTGCGACTTCAATCATGGAAGAAATGGTGCAAAAAGTACAAAACAGACTTTTGTAGCTGTATTTGCAATATTTGTGTTGATTATGGCAGCTGTTATATTACATGTAAACTGGTTGTTGGCGTGATGTGGTGTGACATGCTTCTTCATTATTGTGCATGCAGCTTTTATGACCTCTTATGAGAGATTACATGGAATATTTATATTATACAAAAGTCATTTTTCACACCGCAGGACCATTTATAATGAACTTAAGGCAAAAATGGTGGTAAATGGCAGCACTTATAAAATATGCATTTCCTTATACATTCATAAACTTTAGCCTAAGCTGAAATCTTGATGTTGAAATGAAAAGTTAATTGACTTGTACTGAATATATAATATATCTGCATTTTTACAGCATGTTTACACATTGCTATATTTGTAGCTTTATTTAAGACACTGTTTTTACAATGGTGCTCAGTACAAATTACATGTCAATATAATAAATTGAAATATAAATTGCCATAGAAATGTATGTTGTAAACAGGACATCATGTATTTATGTAATGCCGTCAGTGTTTAATTAATAGTAATACTAATTTATGGTCCAAGTGCATGTACAGTCGTTCATTCAAATGTACAGGATACTCAATGTGAATGTTTTAGCAGAAAAAGGTGTAGATTGCGTAATATTCTTCTTCCAAAAAAAAAACCTTTAATGTCATTTTCAAAGTGACAGAAACCCACATTACATTTCCTTATTTTGCAGTTATATCAGAATACTAATTTAACTGTATATGACTT
Organism: Moxostoma hubbsi; assembly: GCA_032164185.1. Classification (NCBI taxonomy): domain Eukaryota; kingdom Metazoa; phylum Chordata; class Actinopteri; order Cypriniformes; family Catostomidae; genus Moxostoma; species Moxostoma hubbsi. The sequence goes on from JAVLUX010000040.1 coordinate 3,200,099, forward strand.
TAAATTTATGAATTACACACACTCACACACACACAAACATACACACACACACACTCACACTCACACACACACATACACACACGCACACACACACACACACACTCACACACACGCTCATACACAAACACACACACACTCACACTCGCACACACACACTCACACTCACACACACACACACACACACACACACACACACACACACACACATTCACTTTCTGCACATGAAATGCTTTCTCATGTCACCCCGATATTGTATATTTTACTTATTTTATCTAACAATGATTAGCTAAAAGTTAATTAAAGTCACCGCAGAGTCTTAAAACTAAAACTGCAATAATAAGTGAGCAAACCGTGTTCCCTTCCAACGCATATAATCAGTTATAGAACGACCTCAGGACACGTTTTGGAGGGAAAAATCCCTGGACTTTTACAGATGTTTGTTCATGGATTTGGTTGCGTTATTGGACTGTTTGCTTTGCTTTGTTTACCTCTTTGGAGTCATCTGAAAAATGACGAGGTCTGCAAGCAACAGAGACTCTGCCGTACAGTGTTTTGTGCATGTGCCCGTCCCCTCCCCCAGTGCTTCTTTGTAGGAGTCGCATAACACTTCGAGAGTTCATTCGAGGACAGGGAAGTGCTTTCTTTTACATCGTGAATCATGGTGGAAAAATGAACCCCTGGAACTAGTTGCCCCCTTCATTTTGGCACGTTCCTCCCCTTTACTTTATTGTCTGTTTTGGCTGAACTTGCAGTTCTTCCTTTTGCTGCCAAGAAAACTTCAGGTCCTTTAAAGATACAGTGAGCGAAAGCTAGTCCCTGCCTCCGAAAGCGAACGCAAATAAATCTTGTCAGGATTGGGGCATTTAATTCCTGTTTGGTTATGAATTGTGTCAGAACTCCGTCCCGTTCAGGATTTATCCCTTATTGAGATAGACAGTTTGAAGAGTTCTTCTCTATGAGTTTTTTATCGCCCTATAAAGTGAATTAGCAACATGATCTCATTAGTATTCGTATGTTTTGGCAAGTGTAATAGTGTAGTTCTAGCATACGTGCATTTTCTTATATTTGGATGCACATTAAAATGTACAATTTAAGTCCTTATTTGTGAAAAATAGCCATGAAATTCAAGTCTTTCTTCACGGATAATCTTTCCCGTCCTTTTGCGTGCTCGCATTCATGCCCAGATTTAAAAATGCCGCATCTATGAACAAATTTGATGACTTATTTTATTGAAAAGACTAGCGTTTTAGCCAGTACCTGGATGGGAGACCTCCTGGGGAAAACCAAGGTTGCTGCTGGAAGTGGTATTAGGGAGGCCAGCAGGGGGTGTTCACCCTACGGTCTGTGTGGGTCCTAATGCCCCAGTATAGTGATGGTGGCACTATACTGTAAAAAAGCACCGTCTTTTGGATGGGACATTAAACCGAGGTCCTGACTCTCTGTGGTCATTAAAATTAAAATCCCATTCCCCCCATTGGCCCCCATCTATCATGGACTCGTATTAATCTCCATTCCTGAATTGGCTACATCACTCTACTCTCTCCTCTCCACCAATAGCTGGTGTGTGGTGGGCGTTCTGGCGTACTATGGCTGCCGTCGCATCATCCAGGTGAGGAGATTCCCCCTATACTATGTTAAGTGCTTTGAGTGCCTAGAAAAGCGCTATATAAATGTAAAGCATTATTATTATTATTATTATTATTATTATTATACCCACATACACACGTAGTGCAAATCTATTACAAATCCGTTATATAAAGAACAAAACTACAGTATATTATGTGCAGTGCAATGTATGTAATGGCAGAAGTGGATATGTTGGATAATATAAATGGACTTAAACTGGGTATTGCAGATAATTATTGCTCAATGGGGCAATAATAGCCTGAGGGGAAAAACTGTTCCTGTGTCGGACGATTCTGGTGCTCAGAGCTCTGAAGCGTCGTCCAGAAGGCAAGAGTTCAAAATGGTAGTGGGCTGGGTGAGTGGGGTCCAGAGTGATTTTAACAGCCTTTTTCCTCATTCTGGAAGGGTACAGTTCTTGAAGGGGGGTGCAGGGAGCACCAGAAATCCTCTCAGCAGTCCGGACTATCCTTTGTAGTCTTCCGATGTCTAGTTTTGTAGCTGAACCAAACCAGACAGTTATTGAAGTGACTGCTGACCAACTCAATAACTGCTGAGTAGAACTGGATCAGCAGCGCCTGTGGCAGGTTGAACTTCCTCAACTGGCGAAGGAAGTACAACCTCTGCTGGGCCTTTTTCCACAATGGAGTCAATGTGGGTGTCCCACTCCAGGTCCTGTGAGATGGTAGTGCTCAGGAACCTGAATGACTCCACTGCTGCCACAGTGCTGTTCAGAATGGTGAGGGGGGACAATGTTGGGGTGTTCCTCCTAAAGTCCACCATCATCTCCACCATTGAGCGTGTTCAGCTCCAGGTTGTTTTGACTGCACAAGACAGCCAGCTGTTTAACCTCCCTTCTGTATGCAGACTCATCATCATCACAAATGATTGGCAAACTTCAGGAGCTTGACAGAGGGATCCTTGGTGGTGCTGTCATTGGTGTAGACTGTAGAGGGAGAAGAGTTGTGGGGAGAGCACACATCCCTGGAGGGCACCAGTGTGGATTGTACATGTCCTGGAAGTGAATTTTCCCTGCCTCACAAGCTGCTGCCTGTCCATCAGAAAGCTGGTAATCCACTGACAGGTAGAGGTGGGAATAGGGAGTTGGTTTAAATTAGTCCGGAGAATAGCTGGGATGATGGTGTTGAAAGCCGTGCTGAAGTCCACAAAAAGGATCCATGCGTATGTCCCTGGTCTGTCCAGATGTTGCAGATATGATGCAATCCCATGTTGACTGCATCATCCACAGGCCTGTTTGCTCGGTAATCAAATTGAAGGGGATCTAGAAAGGGTCCAGTGATGTCCTTCAGGTGGGCCAACACCAGTCTCTCAAATGACTTCATGACTACAGACGTCAGGGCGATGGGTCTGTAGTCATTAAGTCCTGTGATTTTTGGTTTTTAGGGACCGGGATAATAATTGAGCGTTTGAAGCAGCATGGGACTTCACACTGCTCCAGTGATCTATTGAAGATCTGTGTGAAGATGAGGGCCAGTTGGTTAGCACAGGAACGAAGGCATGCTGGTGAGACGCCATCTGGGCATGAAGCCTTCCTTGACCTTTGCTTCCGAAAGACACGGCACACATCGTCTTCACAGATCTTGAGTGCAGGTTGTGTAGCAGGAGGGGGGTTGCAGGAGGTGTTGTGAAATGTCCAGCGTGGGCGCCAAAAGTGAGTGAAATGGTGTCGTATTCAGATGAGGTTTTTAAAACGGACGTCTCTAACCTAAGGCTACGTCGACATTAATGCGGATACATTTGAAAAATGGCGCTTTTGTTTCGAAACACTCTCCGTCCACACTAGTGTTTTCATGCGTTTTCCGAATGTTGCTCGTCCACACACGAAAATCCCGTTGCATGTACGGTCTGAAACGCAATTGTCCTCGTGTTCTGTCGCCAGACACCAATTCTGAGTAAACTTCCCTTCGCCTTTGTAGGAATGTGTGGCAGGCCGGAGGGTGGGGCCAGGTCGTGATTCTGCACACCTGCCCCCTAATCAGGCTAATCATGCCTCAGAGAGGGATAAAGGCTTACTGGAGACTGCAATGGGAAGAGAGAGCGAGTTACGGGCAGCTGTCCGACACCTTTGTAAGTTTGTCTTTTTGGTTCAATTTGATATTAAAATATAATTTATATTGTCAAGCCGGTTCTCGCCTCCTCCTTTCCATCAATCCCTTTACACTGGTGCTGAAATCCTGGAAGGAGGAGGGATGCGCCGTAGTAGAGTCCTCGCAACTACCATCCACCCTGGAGCTCGGAGGAGCCCGGCCGCCTGGAAGCGGAGGAATGGCACCGACCTCGAGGGGATGAGGGGCTCCCAACCAACAGCTTGGAGCGCTTACCGCTGCCAGGGGTGGGGGAGACATCTACTGTCCACCAAAAACACGCCGGGCATTCCGTCCGCAAGGGGCCAAGGTCTGCCTCTGATCCGCCTGGGTAGGCAAGGCTATTAGAGGGTCTATTAGAGAGTGGAGGAGTGGCTGAGGACAAGCTACGGCATATCGGAGAACTGACGATTAAGTGTTTTTTTTCTCTCTCTCCCACTGCCGCTCCATGTTGACCTTCCCCTCTGTATTTAAAATGTTTTGTTAATTTGGCACGATCGCTATTACGGCATATAAGTGCCACACTTTTTTTTGTTTCCCTCCCCTTGTCCCCTCCCTCATCCAGGTGGATGGGGATGACCTGCTGGCAGACGGTGCGGAAGGCACGCCCCTCCCCAGGGAAATGGGGGGGGGGGGGGGGGGGGGGGGGTACGTCATGCCGGGGGTTCCCTGGCTTGAGAGAACGAGGGAGGAATGTGGCAGGGCGGAGGGCAGAGCCGGGTCGTGATTCCACACACCCAGCCCCTAATCAGGCTAATCAAGCCTTAGAGAGGGATAAAGGCTGACCGGAGACTGCAGTGCGAAAGAGAGAGAGAGAGAGAGAGATTTACGGGCAGCTCTCCGACACCTGTGTGTGTTTGTCTTTTTGGTTCAGTTTGATATTAAAATATAATTTACATCGTCAAGCCGTTTCTCATCTCCTGCTTTCCATTAATCCCTTTAAGAACGCAATGTGATGGTACAAAGTAACATTTATTTTTTAACAATGCTATCAAAGTGTGTATCAAGTAAAAACACGCCACTATAACACGGGCCGCCATCTTAATTGGTTTGGTTGGATAGATCACATGACTGTGTCACATGACAACAAATGCATCATCATTTTCAGATATATCCATTTTCGCAGTCCACACTAGAACGCAAAATGGCATTTTCAAATTTATCCACTTTGGAGTTTGTTTTCAAAAAGCTCAGTTTTCGCGGAAAAAAACGCCATCTCAGTGTGGACGGAAGGCCAAAACGGAGAGAAAAAGATGCGTTTTCAAACTAAACCGTATTAGTGTGGACAAGGCCTAAACCAACACCTAAACCTAACCGATAATGTCCTAAAAGCAAATGCCGCATGAAAAGCACATTTTCTGAAGCAGCCACGTCATTTTGTGTCACTTCTATGACACTTTCATCTCACGTATTGATATCATAATGTGTGTCTGTGAGTAATAGTGTGAAAAATAAGTGCTATTAAAGTCTTAAGCCATTGTAGTTGTGATTTGTGTGAAAGTGAATAAAATAAACAGTTGCTGTAGCGCCTCTAGTGTTCATTTCAGGACACTGCAAAACACAATTGCTATCAAAAATGCACACTAGAAAAGATCATTTAATGGATTCACTCCTGCATTTAAAGGATGTTGTTTGTGCAAAAACCTTTAAAGTTTTCTTATGTTTACTGAAACTGATTTGCGTGCTTGGGTGTCCTAGACATTAGTATTCACATGCCTGAAGAAACACATTTTAGCCTGAAACACCAAAGCAACCTCATAAATCGTTCAGCCGAGCTGCCTCCATGTTGTAACAGTTTTAAAGCTTGAAACTTTAGCGATTATTAGAAAATGATCTTTGAAGCTGGGCTTCAATGGGTGGCCAAGGAAAACAGTACCTTTCGGTTGACTCATGGTTTTCCATTTTACACATCCGCTGTGAGACACCAGAGAGAGAGAGACATTGTTTTATACAACCCCAATTCCCAAATAGTTGGGACAGTATGAACAATGCTAATAAAAACCAAAATGAGAGATTTGTAAATCAGAATCAACCTTTGCTATATTGAAATCTCTACAACTACACATGATATGATGTTTGACCCTGTGAATTTCAATATTTGTTTGTTTTTTAAATGTCCAGTATAGTTGGGACAGTCGAGTGTTTCCCACTGTGAAATATCACCATTTCTTCTAATAACACTTATTAAGCATTTGGGCACTGAAGAAACATGTTTGTTAAGTTTAGAAAGTTACATTTTCCCCCAATCATCCATTATGCAGGTCTTCAGCTGCACATTTGTACGGGGTCTTCATTGCTGTATGGTGCTTAATAATGCGCCACACATTCTCAATTGGAGATGGTCAGGACTGCTGGCGGGCCAATCTAGCACCCATACTCACAGCTCACACAGCCATGCACTTGTACCCGGGCAGTATGTGGTTTGGTGTTGTCCTGCTGGAAAATGCAGGGACATCCCTGGAAAAGATGGCGCCGGATGGCAGTATATGTTGCTCCAAAATGTTTACATATCTGTCTGCATTCATGGTGTTCTCACAGATGTGCGAGTTACCCATGCCATAGGCACTGACGCACCCCTGGCCCATACAGACACTGGCTTTTGGGCCTGATGCTACTTTCCATCTCAGATGAGAACGAGCCCAGACAAACCTGACGCTTCTGGACAGTGATGATGTACAGCTTCTCCTTTACACAGTAAAGTCTTGCATCTGAGGATGCAGCGGTGAGTGGTGTTGACTAGCAGAGGTTTACTAAAGTAATCCCAAGTCTTGTAATGATGTTTTATAAGACAGTGACGTCTGAGGGATCAGAGATCATGTGCATTCTGAAGTGGTTTTTGTCTTGCCCTTTATGCACTTACATATGACCAGATTCCTTCAATCTTTTAACCATATTGTGCACCGTAGAGGGTGAAATGCCCAAATACTTCCAATTTGTCTTTGAGGAACATTGTTCTATGAGTTACATTTTGCATATAAACATAACAAAGACAAACATTTAAAGACAAACTGATGAAAAAAGTAAATGCATTTAATTTCATTATGACTTTAAGGGCAAAAAAAATACAAATATTTTTGACACACAAGTCATTTTTTGCCCACATCCATACAACTAAGAATTGAAAAATAACTCCCATCTGCTTGCGGCTAAAAATGCCCTGTAACCTCAGAGGCCCATTAGTGCCCTCCCTGCTAAAAGAGAGTGGCTAATTTCATGCAACACTCTCTGCTTTATGTCATTTTAATCACTGTAGATTTTGCGCCTGGATCATTTGGAGATTGTGTTTCTGCAATATTGCCACATTATTAGCGGTTAGCTTCAATAGCAAACCTACACAGCAGTTCTAGCAGTTTCTATTTATAAGCTAACTGCTAATGGCAAAAACATGTGCTAAGCTAATTTTATGGACACTTTTAATGGGGCAGGATAAAGTTATATCAGGAAAAGCCACTAAAGAGAGGCTTTGAAATGAAAGCTGAACTTCAGCAATAGACTTTTTGGCTGGGCAGTTTGCTCTGTGCTTGTTCCATAAGCTATCTAGCAGAGGGGATTTAGATGGACGGAGGAGGAGTGTTGAGCAAATGGATTGGTTCTCTGCTGAATTCAGCTCTTTTTCTTGCATTCGCCACATTAATCAAACATTAAAATCTCTATCTATCTATCTATCTATCTATCTATCTATCTATCTATCTATCTATCTATCTATCTATCTATCTATCTATCTATCTATCTATCTATCTATCTATCTGTCTATCTATCTGTCTGTCTGTCTGTCTGTCTGTCTATCTATCTATGTCTTTCTGTCCATCCATCCGTCCGTCCGTCCATCCATCCATCCATCTCTGTCTGTCTATCTGTCTGTCTATCTATCCATCCATCCATCCATCTCTGTCTGTCTATCTGTCTGTCTATCTATCTATCCATCCATCCTTGTCCGTCTATCTATCTATTTATCTGCCTGTCTATCCATCCATCCATCCATCTCTGTCTGTCTGTCTGCCTGTCTGTCTGTCTGTCTGACTGTTTGTCTCTCAATCTCTTCCTCTGTCTGTCTTTATGTCTATCTATCCATCCATCCATCCTTGTCTTTCTGTCTGTCTGTCTGTCTCTCTGTCTGTCTGTCCGTCCGTCCGTCCGTCCGTCCATCCATCCATCCATCCATCCATCCATCTCTGTCAATCTGTCTGTCTGTCTGTCTCTCTGTCTGTCCGTCCGTCCGTCCGTCTGTCCGTCCGTCCGTCCGTCCGTCCATCCATCCATCTCTGTCAATCTGTCTGTCTGTCTGGCTGTCTGTCTCAGTCTCTCTGTCTGTCTCTCAGTCTCTTTCTCTGTCTGTCTCTATGCCTGTCTGTCTCTCTGTCTGTCTGTCTCTCTGCCAATGATGAATTAATACATTTCGCTTGTGCTTGTTCTCTATATACTGTAAAGGTTTGCTCTCTGGGCGTGCTGCTCAGTGTATAAATGCACAGTGATGATGATTTTCTGGGGAAGAGTCTTGACAGATGGTACCAAAACGTAATGCCCAGTTCTGCCCGACAGGCCAGGTTAAAAGCACTTCTGTGAACTTCCCAAAATTAGAATATTTGTCCCAGGATTCATAATTCAGTTTATATTTGGAGAGAGATAAAAAAAAAACACTTACTCGCTGGTTCTCCGATACGCCGTAGCTTGGTCCTCGGCCACTCCTCCACCCTCTAATGGACAACAGCCGTGCCTCCCCGGGAGGATCGGAGGCAGACAGAATGCCCCGGCGTGTTCCGGTGGATGGAAGGTGTCTCCCCCGCCACTGGCAGCGGTCCTCCCTCTCTAGGCGGTCGGCCAGGAGCCCCTCCGTGCTCGCGGTCGGTGGTCTCAGACCCCACCACGTTTCAGCAGCCGGTAGAGGTCTCCTCCACCCCTGGCAGCGGCCCTGACTGCTACAGGCAGTCAGTCAGGACCCCCTCCTCCCTTCGTGGTCAGCGGCTGTACCTCTGCTCTCATGCGGCCAGGCCGGGCCGGGCCGCGGCTGCTCCATTGGGGTAGATGGTAGTGGAGAGGACTCTACTACAGCGCATCACTCCTCCTTCCCGTGTTTCGGCACCACTGTAAAGGGATTAAGGGAAAGGAGGTGACGAGAACCGGCTTGACAATATAAATAATAGTTTAACATAAAACTCAACCAAACAAACACACACAGGTGTCGGACAGCTCACACATACACACTCACACACACAGGTGTCGGACAGCTGTCCGTAAATCTCTCTCTCTCTGTCTCACTGCCATCTTCTGTCGGCCCTTATCCCTCTAGAGGGCCAATTAGCCTGATTAGGGCCGGGTGTGTGGGATCACGACCCGGCCCTGCCACATTCCTCCCTCATTCTCTCAGGCCGGGGACATATATACACACACACACACACACACACATACATACATAGACACACACACACACACACATTTATATACTTTATTTGATTCCACATTACAAGTCATTTCATTAGGAATCACATTTTTTTGAATAATCCAACAGATTAAAACAAATAAGCACTTTGTTATGTATCACAACAGTTCTATGGGTACAGGAAACATCGTCTTTTCCAGATAAACATGCTTCCTGTAGTTGCTGAGATTGAGCAGTACTTTGCCAACTGTTTGGCCCCTGTTTTAGAAATCCCCCCAATGCGAAGTCCACGGACCGCCAGCCTGTGTACATGACCTAGGCTACCAAACACCAGCACAATAAGCTGGCATTTGTATCCAAAGTTCTCAGTGGTTGATATCAATGACTGATATTTTAGAATCTTAGAGCAGTAAGAGTCCTCCATAAACAAGTCAAATGCACATGACACCTCAAATATTGTAATATTGTATTCAAATATAGTGTTTGCAGGTGAGTTAAACCATTCGGACTGTACAGTAGTGTGTTTAAAAATCTGCTCATCAGCCACGCAGGGAATCTGAGCAGCAATGAGGTCCACAAGTCTGTCATGTCTGGCAATATATAGTCCTTTAAGTGATGAACAGCTGTTCATGATGTGGGCTACTGACTCCAGGTGTTGAGGGGGGGTATGTAGCATGCAGAGCGGGGAATGGATGGATGGAAACCACAATGATAAGTTGTATTTTGTAGGAAGAACCTGCAGACGTGCTTTGACACAGAAAGTGAGGATCTCCTCACAGATGGTAGCATTGCTGTAGATGGTGTGTGATACGGAGTGGTCCGCGCAGGGCAGTTTTGCCAACTTTCCCTGGAGTCTCAAATTGGACCGGTACTCCATATTTTGGGCTCTGTGAATAAACAAGAGAGTCTGCCGTGATGTTCTGGGCTGGAGCAGGTGAACAGTGTTGTTATGGTGCAGCCTGGCTTCCACGATGACAGATGGGTCCTCTACGACAGCATCAGAGACCTCTACGGGTCGGCAGTGGGAGGTCCACTTCAGTTCAGTACCTGTCTTCCAGCATAGGTCGTTTAAGTCTGGCCAGTCCGATGACACACCAAATCCCTGTGCCCGTCCATCCAGCTTACCATTGGTCTTTCTTTTAAAACCCAGGAAGCTGTCTTCCCCACCGCATGCGTGTAGCACCTTCCGTCTTTTAAAATCCAGCAGTAAGGATGCTCTGGCCATTTGCCTCACGCTGATATCATCACAGTTCAGCATGTTGGTAAGGTGAGACTGTCTTGTGGCTGTGTACTCCCACATGCAGTGTGGAACTCCAAGCCCCCCGTCCTGTCTTTTCTGGAAGATAAAACATCTTGTGGAATGTGTGTTGAGACAAAGCCATTTCCTAACCACACTTACAGTTTTGTTGTCCATTTCACGCAATACTTTTTGCGGAATATGGACATTTGCAAAAAGATGTTGAATTTTAGAAAACACTATGTCTCTTATTGCTTGCACTTTTAGAGTAACAGGAAGAGGTGATGCGTCAATGAGATCCAGTCTGGTCATAAACTGATGTGCCATGTCAGACACTTGCACACTCCACACACACATGCATACATAGACACACACACACACACACACACACATACATAGACACACACATACACACACACACACACACACACACACACACACATACATAGACACACACACATACACACACATACATAGACACACACAGACACACACACACACATACACACATACATAGACACACACACACACATACACACATACATAGACACACACATACACACACACACACACACACACACACACACACACATACATAGACACACACACATACACACACATACATAGACACACACAGACACACACACACACACACACATACACATACACACACATACATAGACACACACGCATACATAGACACACACACATACACAGACACACATAGACACACACACATACATAGACACACACACACATACACACACACACACAGACACATACACAGACACACACATACACAGACATACACACACACATACATAGACACACACACATATACATAGACACACACACACACACAGACACACACACACACACACACACACACATACATAGACACACACATACACATACACAGACATACACACACATACATAGACACACACACACACACACATACACAGACACACACACACAGACACACATGCATAGGTTTTTCAGCAGGTATCTAAATATGTATTGGTGATATTTTGACACTTATAAGTCCCTAAATGACCCAAATATCAGCAGTCTGCGTGCTTATTTGAGTGTATTTAGTGTTAAAGCAAACCTAATGTGTTATAAGCAAAGCTGCCAAGATTCCTCAAACAAAAGGAACATTTCATTGCCAAACAGGGTTTTTTTTTTAGCTGCGAAAGACAAAAAGGAGTAACCATGGATGGGAGGAAAAAAAGACCTGCATTCAGGTTTCATCTCGAGTCGAGTCCCTCGTAACAGTTAACTTCCACAGCTGGTCTTTCGCCAGGCATGCTGGGACTTTTGGCTGTCTGACAAACAGCCTGCGAACTGACCTGAAATACTCAGTTATGCTCAGTAATCCCACAGATCAGATCTGAGTCCATGTAGCTGAATGAATGTGCTTTGCAATGAAAGGACAAGAATGGTTTTGATCATTTTCGAACATTGAAGAAAGAAAAGATTTGTGATGAAGCATATAAAGCAGTAGTTATTAGGCTACTTAATCACGGCCCCTAACCACATCCTCCACAGTTTTAGCAATAAATGCATTTAATATGCTATATAAATTAGTTTATATGCATTATTAATAAAAGTTATATTAAAAGTTAATATTTTTTCTTATATGCTAAAATGAAAACTTTCCTGACCCATGGATTATAAAAAAAAAAAACATCATTTATATGTTAAAAATACCACACCCTCCAGAATATTAGCACGTTTTGGCACAGTGTGTGGACTTTTCAGATGGTCCCTTACCACACCCTCCAGAGTATTAGCATGTTTTGGCACAGTGTGTGGACTTTTCAGACGGTCCCTTACCACACCCTCCAGAGTATTAGCATGTTTTGGCACAGTGTGTGGACTTTCCAGATGGTCCCTTACCACACCCTCCAGAGTATTAGCATGTTTTGGCACAGTGTGTGGACTTTTCAGACGGTCCCTTACCACACCCTCCAGAGTATTAGCATGTTTTGGCACAGTGTGTGGACTTTTCAGACGGTCCCTTACCACACCCTCCAAAGTATTAGCACGTTTTGGCACAGTGTGTGGACTTTTCAGACGGTCCCTTACCACACCCTCCAGAGTATTAGCATGTTTTGGCACAGTGTGTGGACTTTTCAGATGGTCCCTTACCACACCCTCCAGAATATTAGCATGTTTTAGCACAGTGTGTGGACTTTTCAGACGGTCCCTTACCACACCCTCCAGAGTATTATCATGTTTTGGCACAGTGTGTGGACTTTTCAGACGGTCCCTTACCACACCCTCCACAGTATCAGCACGTTTTAACACAGTGTGTGCACTTTTCAGACGGTCCCTTACCACACCCTCCAAAGTATTAGCACGTTTTGGCACAGTGTGTGACTTTTCAGACGGTCCCTTACCACACCCTCCAAAGTATTAGCACGTTTTGGCACAGTGTGTGGACTTTTCAGACGGTCCCTTACCACACCCTCCAGAGTATTAGCATGTTTTGGCACAGTGTGTGGACTTTTCAGACGGTCCCTTACCACATCCTCCAGAATATTAGCAGGTTTTAGCACAGTGTGTGGACTTTTCAGACGGTCCCTTACCACACCCTCCAGAGTATTATCACGTTTTGGCACAGTGTGTGGACTTTTCAGACGGTCCCTTACCACACCCTCCAGAGTATTATCACGTTTTGGCACAGTGTGTGGACTTTTCAGACGGTCCCTTACCCACCATAGACAAATTTTCCAACTTATATCAAATGTTAAATTGCCGATCTGGAACGATTTCACCGTGATGCCATCTGACCAGCTTAAACACGGGACAATTCGCGCCCCGTATTGATTCAATATGGGACTCATCATTTTATCTTTAAATACGGGATGGGTGGCAACCCAATTTGCAAACCATTTTGCTGCAATAGTGACATTTTTATCAAAACAGGATATTCAACAAGAAAAACAAATGTAGGACAGGACAAGATTTTATACCTGATTTTACTCCCCTCCCAAAACACTGACAGCACCCACATTTGAGGCTTTTACAGTGAGACATTTACAATGGAAGTCAATGGGGTCAACTCATTAACATTACAAGACGTAAACGATACGTGTGTTAACGTGGTCCAATATTAAACCCTGAAGCAAAGAGTCCTTAAGCAAAACCAGTTGAACACCATTTGTAAAGAATTTCAACTGGGTTCGAAATACATCTTTTCCCTTTCCCTTGCACATACACCAATTTCAACCAATCGTGAGCTCTCTCACTCCGTCCACTCCTCCTCCTCTATCTATCCAAGCTTGGAGTCCACGCACAAAAGAGGCAGCTCTATCTGCATACACTCGACATAAAAGAGCCTTTTGTCATGGCCTTGGCACACATGACCTCGTCGAGCCCCCCCTCCATCTAGAACGAGAGAGAGACAGCTCTACCTTTCAAAAGAAAAGGAGGTAGGGATTATTAACGAAAAGCCCCCCGTTAAATATCGCTCTTTCCCTTTAGGTTAGGCCACAGTAATCGGGCTGTTTTAAAGACAGCTTTCTGCCCGAATCAAAGATGCCGGGACTCTTAGATGGGCCATGAGAGGCGGCACTCAGACACAGAGTTAGACAGATTCTATAGATCTTTACGTTCACAAGTCGGAGGTTGCAAGGCCTTCTCATGAAGGAATGTGGTAACTGATGCAAAGACCGGATTTAGATATCAAAGAACATATATTGTTATTTGAGCTGCTCTTTTACAGAATGCATTGGTCACAATGAGAAACTGATTGTTTGTAACTCATCTGTACAGAAAAAACTAGTGAATTATTTTCGAATAAAAAACTCTGTGGACTTCCTTCTGGCAAAATCACCAATTTACAAAAGTGCGTTTTAATGGACGAGTTGCATGTTTATATGCAATCAGAGAAATGCCAAAAAAAGACGAAGTTTCCGTTGGATGACTTTGCTTTTATGGAGAATGCCCCACTAATCAAACCGTTTTATTTGGTTTATATTGATGGTTAGTGCTGTTTAGGGTTTTAGTTAGTGCTGGTGGGTCTGTTGTGTAGAGTTAGCATCGCAAAATAAAGACTTACTAACTTTAACCTCGTGCGACACCACGTCCTTCTGCGTGGACATTGTGTTTTGTCTTCACTACACGCTATGCATGATTTAATTTCATTTAAAACAGCTGAATTCAGTTCATAACACTCTGGGCTGTGAGTAAAGGGTTAAAGTGTTGACATCATGTGACCAAACAACATGGCGCTGATCACAGCGGCGTTTGTCTTTGGGAGAAACACCAACATAAATACATCTGGTAAAGAACCTCATGAAGTTTTTACCTTGAAACCTGTTTGAGTCAAAAGATTAGAGTCTCTAGTTTCATCCGATATGCCATTTTTTAAATTTGAGCGAAATATCGTGAAACGGCGCGCCGATAAACACAATGACACTATAGTGGACAATAGCACTATTTTTTTACAAGATGTGTATTGTCATGTTAAGAAAATAAATGTGGCTTTCAGAGGCTTTATATGGAGTTAGAATGAAAATAAGGTGCATTTCAAACTGTTCTGAGATCAGTGCAGACAGACAGCGCACTGGAGGTTAAGTCATGCACTAAATAGGGAGCAAGGGAGCATCCTATAGCTCTCCTATAACTGTTCTGAGACCAGTGCAGACAGACAGCACACTGGAGGTTAAGTCATGCACTAAATAGGGAGCAAGGGAGCATCCTATAGCTCTCCTATAACTGTTCTGAGACCAGTGCAGACAGACAGCGCACTGGAGGTTAAGTCATGCACTAAATAGGGAGCAAGGGAGCATCCTATAGCTCTCCTATAACTGTTCTGAGACCAGTGCAGACAGACAGCGCACTGGAGGTTAAGTCATGCACTAAATAGGGAGGAAGGGAGCATCCTATAGCTCTCCTATAACTGTTCTGAGACCAGTGCAGACAGACAGCGCACTGGAGGTTAAGTCATGCACTAAATAGGGAGCAAGTGAGCATCCTATAGCTCTCCTATAACTGTTCTGAGACCAGTGCAGACAGACAGCGCACTGGAGGTTAAGTCATGCACTAAATAGGGAGCAAGGGAGCATCCTATAGCTCTCCTATAACTGTTCTGAGACCAGTGCAGACAGACAGCGCACTGGAGGTTAAGTCATGCACTAAATAGGGAGCAAGGGAGCATCCTATAGCTCTCCTATAACTGTTCTGAGACCAGTGCAGACAGACAGCGCACTGGAGGTTAAGTCATGCACTAAATAGGGAGCAAGGGAGCATCCTATAGCTCTCCTATAACTGTTCTGAGACCAGTGCAGACAGACAGCACACTGGAGGTTAAGTCATGCACTAAATAGGGAGCAAGGGAGCATCCTATAGCTCTCCTATAACTGTTCTGAGACCAGTGCAGACAGACAGCACACTGGAGGTTAAGTCATGCACTAAATAGGGAGCAAGGGAGCATCCTATAGCTCTCCTATAACTGTTCTGAGACCAGTGCAGACAGACAGCACACTGGAGGTTAAGTCATGCACTAAATAGGGAGCAAGGGAGCATCCTATAGCTCTCCTATAACTGTTCTGAGACCAGTGCAGACAGACAGCACACTGGAGGTTAAGTCATGCACTAAATAGGGAGCAAGGGAGCATCCTATAGCTCTCCTATAACTGTTCTGAGACCAGTGCAGACAGACAGCGCACTGGAGGTTAAGTCATGCACTAAATAGGGAGCAAGGGAGCATCCTATAGCTCTCCTATAACTGTTCTGAGACCAGTGCAGACAGACAGCACACTGGAGGTTAAGTCATGCACTAAATAGGGAGCAAGGGAGCATCCTATAGCTCTCCTATAACTGTTCTGAGACCAGTGCAGACAGACAGCACACTGGAGGTTAAGTCATGCACTAAATAGGGAGCAAGGGAGCATCCTATAGCTCTCTATGCAGCCAAGTGCATTCACTCTCCAGATTACCAGTCCAGCCCTGCCTCCCATCTACCAGTGATGCTTGATTCAACTTCCTGCATCTATTACCTGCGCAGATATAAACAGCGCAACTGGGTTGTAGGTTGCCAAGTTGAGGTCACAAATGGGTTGACATTTGTGTTTCATACAAGATCTGGCAACGAGATGGGTGTGAAATACGGGAGACTCCCGGGAAAACCGGGTGTTGACAGGTATGATCAGTACATAGATTCACAATGTATAATTTTAATTGTAACATTGTTGACAGTGATAGGACGATGCTGTTTCAGTGTGCTAACATGGCAACCTCCTCCACCCCACCACCACCTGTTGAGTCCCGTCCTGCACGGGGGGTAGGCTCCTCGCCCCTACCTCCTATCTCCGGCAGGATATGATGGTTCCGAGTACAACTTCCTCGGACCGCCAGACGGGGCTTACGCCAAAGAAACATCACATTTCTGTTTTATATCCATCAAATAAATGTCATCTTAAATTTCACTCAAGTCTGCGAGTCTTCCTGACAGAAACTATTCGAATAAAAAAAAAAAATCTAAATTTTGGTGACTTTTAAAATGTCACAGCTTAGTTCCGCTGTCCCCAAATGAGGACATCAATATTTAGGAAAACTATTATTTGCTCTAGATTTTTTAATTAAAGATTTTGCATGTTTATTAGGTGCTAAAAGTTACAAATCAGAAAGGGAAAATGCGAACAGCAGTCATGCTCAAGAACACACTTCCAAATGTATGACTGAGCATCTGATAACACTTGCTAATTTGCCCCAAATTCATCTGCCACGAGGTGTTTCTGCTAGTTAAATTAAATAATGTCAGTGTGGACTGGTTTGTGTGACACCTTCGAAAACTGCGTACAAAATGATGCAAACTTAAATCAAACATGGCCCAGACGACATTAAATACAAGGAGAAGCATGGTTTGTGTTGACCACAATGTGCAGTGAATTATTGGCTGCCGTTTGCCTTAAAAACAATGCCCAAATATGTGCCAAGACTTGAACACTTTGGTTTGTAAATGCCTTTAAATTTGGATGTTTTAAGGATATTTCTGTTTACGTTCATATGATGGACAGTTGTGGTGCAGTTTTGGCTCACCATTTGATGCTCAGTATAATTCTGGTTCCTGAGGGAATACCAGTTTAGAACCACTAGTTTTGAGCTTAACCGAGCTACGGGCAAAGAGGGCACCATGGGTGTGTCGTTTCGGGGGGGGGGGGGGGTAGTTGGACATTGCTGACGTGGCACTTAGGCTGGTGCTGGTCTGATTGGCACAGTACTTAATGTAGTTTTTGGTGAATGCAACCACCAACACAAGAATGCCATTTAGCAGTTGGCATATTGGCACAAATGCCAACCTGCATCCTGTCTTTTTAGTGTGTTTCATTGTCCCTGCAGTTGATGCTGGACCGTGTAGACATTCATATTTTCCTTTAGTTCTCATTTCGAAAACTTTTCCGATCTTCTGTACTGTATATCCAGTCAAATTTCCGATATCACGGGCACAAGTTAAATATAGCGGAAGATGTGGCATATCATTTGCATTGGTAGCTCAAAATGTTTGGCGAAACACGCAAGACCAAAATGTTGCCATTTCAGCTGGATTTATTTCAAGCTATGTTTAGATCCGTATTTTTTAAAAACAGTCGAAAGATTTGGTAGTGTTTTTAATGTTTCTTCTTGCTCTCTTCTGCTCTCACTGTGTGCCAGGTTGCGTCCCGTGCCAGCTTTGGATGAAGAGTGGACAGAATAGAAGGACACAATGTTCGCCAGCTCCACTTTACAATCATCTGCAGGAAAGTCCTCCGCATTTACAGCCAAACGCATTTAGAGCTGAATATATTTTGTCAGCTTGGTGAGCATCACTGGGTGAGTTTATTTTACACACTGCCCAACAGCTGGCATTAACCTGATTTTGGGGGTTTAGTGCATCGTTTAGTAAAGCAGACCTAACACCGGAACGTTTTACAGATTACTGATGAGTCAACTAAATGTTTGCATGCAATATCAATTTACATTTGCTTTTAATCTAATTTTCTACTTGTTTTTTACTGATGCATTTATTAAAGAAAAGGGGGCATCGATATCAGAGAAGTGGCATTGGTTATTTTTAACTTTTTTCTTCTTAATTAAAGGAAATATGAGATTTGCATTAGATGATTCAGATAATTGTCATCATGTAATAAGCATTTAAATGCAAAGAAAATGAATTAATTTAAACCGTGTGCAATTACATAGTAATAGTTTAGCAAAAATAATTGATACCAATCTTAACGACCTCAGTTTGAATCAATCAATGCATGCAAAAAAAAATAAACAACGCAGAATATTTTTCTTTGTAAATGGATAAATTGTCCAAAAAACAAGAATGTAAATTCAGGTGAAAAAAATGGTACGATTGCATGTTTAATTGTGGTTGTGTTACGAGGAAGATGCAAAATCATATTTATATTTGATAAAAATAAAGAAATAAACCACAAATAACATTTTGACAGAAGAGAAAATAACATGCATAAATTGAGTTCAGTAATGTGGACACAAGCTGCAGAATATTAGCTGAAAAAATATAACATGTATGTAAATATTTAGATATATTTTTTATGTCGTCAGTAATGTAAAATTCAATATTTTCTAGCCGCTGTACTCACATTATATTTCAATTATAAATAAGGTTTATTAAATGGGTTGTCCATAAAATAATTTAATATCTTGTACTGTCGCTTTAAACTGTAACGACACACACAAGACAATATTATGCATCTTATTATGCACTTTATTGCATTTTATTAATTTGATCAATTCTTGTCTCACAATCCGTTTAGTTTCTTACGCTATTATGAAATTGCTAAATATTATAAACTGATTCCAGCTATTTATATATTTTAATATGAACTAATGTTAAGGTTGAGAATGTGGATTCAGACCAGTTGCATGCGTGCGTCCCAGTTTAGATCCCAGTTTCACTTGAATGACGCCAGAGGTCAAGGGTCAGCAGCAGTTAATAAGAGAAGCTGTCTGGGGTCGCAAGGGTCATTCCCAAGGCGCTGACGGGCTTGTCGGCAACGCTTAACGTGAGCGTGATCTTTACCTTGTCAAAGCAAACAACTGTCGCACCCTTGCAGTTTAGCTTGAATAGCCCCTTGGGTAACGCCTTTGACCCTGTGACCTTTGTGTCTGACCTGGCAGGGAGTCAATAGAGCAGTCCTATAGGCACGCGTGGAGGTCAAGGGTCAGACCACCTTGAGCGACCAAAGTCGTGAATGACACTGTTTACGTTTTGTGCCAGGTTCAGATGTTCAAGAGGGCTCATTTAAAATGCTGCTAAAAGTGATAAACAAAAAATGCCCCATTTATTTACAATTATTAAGAATAAAATTAGTGAGTTTTGTCAAACACACAGCTACTGTAGTGTAAAGAGGAATTTGTTTTAAGTTATATATTAATAATATTATTAATAAAATTAAATAAATACAATTAAACAGTGATTACGGTATATGTACTATGGTGATAGACACAAGAGACCGTTTGTGAGGTTGATTTTATTACGTAGATAACCGTCATATATGTTTAGATTGACAATATATTCCAATAAATAGTTACAACTGAATTAGCTATATTGCATAAATTGATTGTAATTTTATATAGTTAGAAAAAAGCCCTGAAAATAAATTACGAGGGGGAAAAATTGCTTTATTTATATATATATATATATATATATATATATATATGTATATAAAGTTGCCTCCTAAAGTGTGCACAGGATTTCACACGCAGAAGAAATTAAGAAAGCTGTTTTAGTTTAAGCGGGAATTAGCTTGAAACTCTTTGTTTCTGTCTTTTACGGTCATGAAAGAGACCATTCTCAGCTCTCACAGCTCTTACTGTGGGCTGTTTGTTGTTGCCGCTCATTTGTCCAGTATTTCCTGCCGACGAGGACACTCGTGCTTTACTCTTGTGTCTCTCCCAGTCCAGACTACTTACCCGCGCTAGTGCAGCCTCAGGCAGTATATCAGCGCAGTTGAACCTAATATCGGCTCCAAAATATTTGTGCAAGATGGCATGCTGTTTTCCAATATCCAATTAAAGTCTCATCGGTGCGAAGAGTGCTGGAGGGCGTCTGTCTTATAACATGGGTTTGGATTGCACGCGTTGAAAAAGATCAGTGAGAGAAACTGTGTGTGTGGTTGTCTATAGGAAAATTGCATTGCATTGAAATAAATGTCAATACGTTAAACAATGTGTTCATTTTAATGCAAAGCAATGCATTTCATTGCAACTAATTAAACTACATTAAATAAACGAATAGCAGATATAATAAAGCAAAATGAAAGAACACTGAAACTTTTGTTTCAGTCATGCAATTTTATAAAGAGTTATAAAGAAGAAAAAGTGCCATTAATAACAGGTCAGAACATCAACATAAACTCGTTTGGAAAAAACACGTGATTCAGCAAAAAGGGGGGAAAAAAAAGCATTTTTTGGCCAAAGCATCCAAAATGTATAGCATTCTCTTTATTGCCGTTTAGTGCAGAAATAGTTAAATATCTACGAAATGGCGGCATCCGCCATTTTGTGTGCTGCATGGCCAAAGAAAGGTCAAGACGTTTTGTGAGAGTGTTTGTGTCAAGATATCTTGCTCTGTTTAGCATGTAGCTCCTTACAATGGTTTTCTCGCATTAGCTCCCTACATCCGCATTGCGCACTTTTCCTCTGGTGCAGTACGTGTTTGTGAGGGATATCATATCACTATAATATCAAGACCAGAAATCAGGTTTAATGCAAACCGTGAGACATGAAGATTAGGTC
Source organism: Moxostoma hubbsi (assembly GCA_032164185.1). Taxonomy (NCBI): domain Eukaryota; kingdom Metazoa; phylum Chordata; class Actinopteri; order Cypriniformes; family Catostomidae; genus Moxostoma; species Moxostoma hubbsi. The sequence continues at coordinate 3,221,202 of JAVLUX010000040.1, forward strand.
GTAAATAGTTGACTAGCAACCTCTAAAATTAACTTAGCGTTAGGCACCGTGCATACCACAAAATCGCTGCAGCTCCGCAATTTGCCAAACACAAATAGACATTCCAACCAAATAACAAAACAACAAAAGATGAAGCAGTTGTTGTACTGCTAGCGCAGCCGTCAGGGATTTGATCAACTCTGGCAGGCTGAAGTTCGAAATGACAAATAAGTGCATACGCTTTATCTGCCTCCTTGAAACAAGGCTGCCAATTGGTCAGAAGCCGTGGCGAGATGTGACGTAATGTGTGAAAGAAAACGGCATGGTCCCTGCCTAACGGCGGGGAAGACGCAGCCGCAGAATTGTACGATTGACACTCTCAAATAGGCCCCATGATCAATGTGAGGTTTCTGTTTTCACTCCGAGCTCGCTAACCGCGGTTCTGCTTGGCAGAATGGGCTACATCAGAACGTAGCAGGTGGTGTGAGCGTGTTAGCATGTGTTTGTGTGAGTACAGACACGAAGCAGCTCTCCGAGTCCAAGCCAGTGCCTGGAAATGGGTGCGCTATCTAATGCTAGATAACCCCACCTTCTGAAGTTGCATCTTCGAGCTGGAGTGCTAGCAAAAGTGTTGAGTAAGTCCACTAGAGCTGGAAGTTCACAGGCAATCTCTCTGTCTGCACACACATTAGTTTAGCCAAAGAGAGGAAGGGCAAGCGGATAAGTGAGAGAGGGAGAGTGCACAAACTCGCAGTCGCAAGGAAAAAAAGTTTGTTCAGCGAGCGAGTCCAGCCTCAAGGGGTTTCTGGAGCGCCTGCCAGAGCAAACTGAAAGTCCTTACTCGCTCATTTACTATTTCATTTATAACAAAAGCGTTGCATGAACCCACTGCAGTGATGGATGCTGGGAACAAATGAAGGGAGGTAGAGAAAGCTAAAGAGAAAGCTTTGAGTGAATGCAACTCTTTCCTGCACTGATTTAACAGCGTGGTGAGGGCGTATTTACTTTGCCTCCCTCGTTCAGTCGCTACAGAAGGAAGGTATTTGGGCAGGCGGATGGACGAATGGGGAGTAGAGAGAGAGAGAAGGAGAGAGAGATTGGTCAAGTGAGGAGAGCAGTATCATAGGGGCGGAGTCTGAATCTTCTACCACATTCTGATTGGCTGGAAGGTCAAAGTTGTCTTAATTCATTGTGGTGATTCTGCTCAGTCCACAGAAATCCTGTTTCTGTACGGAAGACGAAGAAATGAATTAATAGAGCAAACAAACAAGTCTTTGAGAAAGACATTTGACCTAGAAATGAGTCTGCTGTTGTTCATGTTTAATATGTGGTGAGTTTAGTTTCTCTTGTCAGAATTACAGAATTGCAAACAAGGCCTTCTCTCCCTCATTTGCTTTGGCTATGAGTTTAAATGTTTTTAAACCAGTGCGGTGATTGTGGCTGTTTTTTATCAAAATCTAATTATCAAAGGAAAATATGTGGAAATGGTGTGTGAAAGAGAGACTTGGCCTGGTGTTGTTCACGTTTAGTTTGTAGTGAGTTTCGTTTCTCAACCCAAAATTGCGGAGAAAAAATGATATTTTCAAGCCTGTCTGTTTTCCCTCGTTCAGATTTGTGGGAAGGACAAAGTTGTTCTTGAATGCAGTGCAACGATTCTGTTTGGTCGATTTTTGAGGGAAATCAAATTTCTAAGATAAAAGTTGTAGAAAAGACAAGTCTCTAGAGAGATATTTTACCTAAAAAGGAGGATGATATTAATGTCATGGTTAAGGTACGGTTTGGGTTAAAGTAGCGTCAGGTTTAAGGTAGCGTGGGGGTGAAGATAGGGTTGGGGTTAAGGTAGGGTCGGGGTTAAGGTAGGGTCAGGGTTAAGGTAGTGTGGGGGGGAGTAGGGTCGGGGTTAAGGTTAAGGTTGGGTCAGGGTTAAGGTAGGGTCAGGGTTTAGTTATGGTCAGGGTTAATCTAGGGTCAAGGTTAAGGTATGGTCGGGGTTAAGGTAGGTTAAGGGTTAAGGTATGGTCAGGGTTAAGGTAGGGTCGGGGTTAAGGTAGGGTCAGGGTTTAGTTATGGTCGGGGTTAATGTAGGGTCAGGGTTAAGGTATGGTCTGGGTTAAGGTAGGTTAAGGGTTAAGGTAGGTTAAGGGTTAAGGTATGGTCAGGATTAAGGTAGGGTCGGGGTTAAGGTAGGGTCAGGGTTTAGTTATGGTCGGGGTTAAGGTAGGTTAAGGGTTAAGGTATGGTCAGGGTTAAGGTAGGGTCGGGGTTAAGGTAGGGTCAGGGTTTAGTTATGGTCGGGGTTAAGGTAGGGTCAGGGTTAAGGTAGGGTCGGGGTTAAGGTAGGGTGGGGGTTAAGGTAGGGTCGGGGTTAAAGCAGGGTCATGATTAAGGTACGATTTGGGTTAAGGTAGCGTCAGGTTTAAGGTAAGGTGGGGGTTAAGATAGGCTCGAGGTTAAGGTAGGCTCGAGGTTAAGGTTGGGTCAGGGTTAAGGTAGGGTCAGGGTTAAGGTTAAGGTTAAGGTTGGGTCAGGGTTAAGGTAGGGTCAGGGTTAAGGTAGGGTCGGGTTTAAGGTTAAGGTTGGGTCAGGATTAAGGTAGGGTCAGGGTTAAGGTAGGGTCAGGGTTAAGGTTAAGGTTGGGTCAGGATTAAGGTAGGGTCAGGGTTAATTTATGGTCGGGGTTAAGGTAGGGTCAGGGTTAATGTAGGGTCAGGGTTAAGTTATGGTCGGGGTTAAGGTAGGTTCAGGTTTAAGGTAGGGTCAGGGTTAAGGTAGGGTCATGGTTAAGGTAGGGTCAGGGTTAAGTTATGGTCAGGGTTAAGGTAGGGTCAGGGTTAAGGTAGGGTCAGGGTTAAATTTGTGTTAGGGTTAAATTAGGGTTAGGATTAGGGTTAGTTTCAAGTCTATGTTTTCAACTTTGTTTTGATCTGCTGGAGGGTTGAAAATGCTCTGAAATCCAGTTCGGTGATTGGTCTAGTTTTCTACGGAAAGGGTTA
>JAVLUX010000040.1:3231673-3344173 GCA_032164185.1 Moxostoma hubbsi
TTGAAATGAGTCTATAATACAAATGTTAAAATGTTGTTTTTCTTAGTACTATTTGGTTCTATTCAGATCTCCTGCTTTGGCTTGGCATAAAACACCATCCATATTGCTCGATAAAAATGAATTATGACCTACAGTATATTGCATAACCGTACCCAATACACGCAAATGTCCAAGCCACCTGCTTTAAAAGCACACAGCACATGTCTTTTCGTAGTGTGCTCATCTGAGGGGTTTGTGTTTAGTTCCTCTCACACGGACCTGAGTCTGTGTACTTTTCCATTAGGCAGATGGACGCACGGTATGGCATGGGGTCCCCGTGTGACCCGGTCGAATGCGCAAGGGAAAACTTCAGAGAAATGGAGTTTGGGTGGGTTTTAGGGATGTTCAGAGCTGTGAATTGCTTCAGGACTGAGATTTGCATTGGCGACCACACATATGTAAACAAAAACATCTTTAAAATCAACATTTAAACATTTATTAATAACACCATAAACTTGAGGGTCTTGTTATCTCAGCGAGTAAAGACGCTGACTACCGCAAATGGAGTCACGAGTTTGAATCCAGGACGTGCTGAGTGACTCCAGCTGGGTCTCCTTAGCAACCAAATTGGCCCGGTTGCTAGGGAGGGTAGAGTCACATGGGGTAACCTCCTCGTGGTCGCTATAATGTAGTTCTCGCTCTCGGTGGGGCGTGTGGTGAGTTGTGCGTGAATGCCGCAGAGAATAGCGTGAAGCCTCAACATGCGCTACGTCTCCACGGTAACACGCTCAACAAGTCACATGATGAGTTGTGCGGATTGACGGTCTGAGACGCGGAGGCAACTGAGATTCATCCTCCGCCACCCGGATTGAGGCGAGTCACTACGCCACCATGAGGACTTGGAGCGCATTGGGAATTGGGCGTTCCAAATAGGAGAGGTAAAAGTAACAGCATGAAATGCATCGGCCCAACAATGGAAACATTATTAACATGAATTTTGGTTCTATATTTAATCAAGTGACTGATGAATTTGCGCCAAAACACGATTTATTTGATTGGATGAACGGTCTTTGACGTCAGCGTCTGGGTCGTGTCTAGAAGGTAGCTGAAATCTTGCGAGCGTTGCACGTGACATGGACACACTATGTTTTTTGTAACTTTGCTTATCGCTAGAACGTGCTAAACAAAGCAAAGTTGAAACTTTAAGTTGATTCCTTCACTCCCCTAACAGATTATTTAGCATGAATCTACCATGTTTATGCCAAAACACCATAGTTACTGCTGTTAGTGCATTAGAGTTACTATAGTCAAACCATGGACAATTTTTCTAAGGGAGTTGATCGTTAGCATCATAGGCTAATTTGTGTTGGCTCTATAGAAAGGCACTTAGCTGAATTAGCAGTTAAATGTGCTGTTGCTAATGTGCCACTCAAGGTAACAGTTCGTCTGCTCTTGGATAGGAGGCCTGAGAGAGGGTCGGGGTATGTTAGCAGTGCGCTAATAATAGCATAGCAACAGATGCATATCTGTCTGGTCATGGCAGCGGGCACACGTGGGGTACGAGGTGACAGAGGGTGTTTGGGCTAATGAGTCATTTATGATCACAAAACATGGTTGATATGGTCTGGCCACACAACACAGCTAAAGAATTTATAGTAAAACCATAGAAACCACAACATTTACCATGAGTTTACTACAGTAGCCATATTTTAACCACAATGTGTATTGTAAAACAGAGCAATTATGCATGGAAAAACAAAACTGCGGTTATAAAAATCATAATCGTTCTGCCAAAAACACAGTACAAGGGAATGCGAAACTTATTGCGATGGAACGCACAACTATTTCAGAAAATACATTTTCAGGAGCTCCACAGGAACAACAAGAGGGAAAAATGAATAAGCTAAAAATTCAGTCATCGTCTACTCAACCGCACGGAAGAAAGTCTGTCATATGTGTTTAGAACAACATAAAGATGAGAAGGTGATCTTTTGCTTTAAGGCTTTTAGCTGTGTACAGTACAGTACACAGGCTGTAAAGCAGTGTGGTTGTCAGGTGCTGTTGGCAAAGGTTAATGTTCTGCTTTAATAACAGGATGCAGCTGCTCTCCGTCATGAACACAAGACTGACTTATTGCACGTTTGACCAGAGCGATGGCCTTTAAGTCTTTTCTGGTCAGCCACTAAATTGCTTTTTCACATTGTATCAGTTACAGGGACTGAAGGAAACTCTGGCATTAACAAGGCGAGATTGCCAAGCACACGCTGAAAACCAGTTCAAATCAGGCTACACGTACTGTTCCATGAACTCGCCTGTGGAGCAAAGAGCACTAGCTTGTGTACAGCCAGGATCGGTCAGTTTTGGCAGGGAGTTTTCATTGGGTATTGTCTTGCGAGTTATGACAAATCAAATACGGTCAACATTTCGGAAGGTCCGAACAAATAAAGTGGAAACGGTTGCATGGATGACGTTCTAGTGAGGAAATGAGTGCAACTAGCTGAGCTCGGACTGATTTATTTGGGTATTGTTTCTTCAGACTGCACAGTGTGACTGTATACGGAAACTCAGTCTTGCCATCAATGATTTATTAATGCTCTATATTCATCTGCACTTTTGAAGTCTGTGGTCACATTCAAATCTGACATTGTATAAGTGCAAGGTCATAAATGTTTTAACAATAAACCGATCGACACACGTAGATTTTTACACATAACTCCTATTTCACATTGTATGTAAACACATTTACCTGTGTTCTTTCTGCTGTATCCAACGTACACAAGTGTTGTGCTTATCCAGTGTACGCGAGTGTTGTGGTTATCCAGTGTACGAGAGGGTTGTGGTTATCCAGTGTACGCGAGTGTTGTGGATATCCAGTGTACGAGAGTGTTGTGGTTATCCAGTGTACGAGAGTGTTGTGGTTATCCAGTGTACGAGAGTGTTGTGGTTATCCAGTGTACGCGAGTGTTGTGGTTATCCAGTGTACGAGAGTGTTGTGGTTATCCAGTGTACGAGAGTGTTGTGGTTATCCAGTGTACGAGAGTGTTGTGGTTATCCAGTGTACGAGAGTGTTGTGGTTATCCAGTGTATGCGAGTGTTGTGGTTATCCAGTGTACGAGAGTGTTGTGGTTATCCAGTGTACGCGAGTGTTGTGGTTATCCAGTGTACCCGAGTGTTGTGGTTATCCAGTGTACGAGAGTGTTGTGGATATCCAGTGTTCGCGAGTGTTGTGGTTATCCAGTGTACGAGAGTGTTGTGGATATCCAGTGTACACGAGTGTTGTGGTTATCCAGTGTACACGAGTGTTGTGGTTATCCAGTGTACGAGAGTGTTGTGGTTATCCAGTGTACACGAGTGTTGTGGTTATCCAGTGTACGAGAGTGTTGTGGTTATCCAGTGTACACGAGTGTTGTGGTTATCCAGTGTACACGAGTGTTGGGGTTATCCAGTGTACACGAGTGTTGTGGTTATCCAGTGTACACGAGTGTTGGGGTTATCCAGTGTTCTAGAGTGTTGTGGTTATCCAGTGTTCTAGAGTGTTGTGGTTATCCAGTGTTCTAGAGTGTTGTGGTTATCCAGTGTTCTAGAGTGTTGTGGTTATCCAGTGTACGCGAGTGTTGTGGTTATCCAGTGTACACGAGTGTTGTGGTTATCCAGTGTACACGAGTGTTGTGGTTATCCAGTGTACGAGAGTGTTGTGGTTATCCAGTGTACGAGAGTGTTGTGGTTATCCAGTGTACACGAGTGTTGTGGTTATCCAGTGTACACGAGTGTTGGGGTTATCCAGTGTACGAGAGTGTTGTGGTTATCCAGTGTACACGAGTGTTGTGGTTATCCAGTGTACACGAGTGTTGGGGTTATCCAGTGTACGAGAGTGTTGTGGTTATCCAGTGTACACGAGTGTTGGGGTTATCCAGTGTACGAGAGTGTTGTGGTTATCCAGTGTACACGAGTGTTGGGGTTATCCAGTGTACGAGAGTGTTGTGGTTATCCAGTGTACACGAGTGTTGTGGTTATCCAGTGTACGAGAGTGTTGTGGTTATCCAGTGTACGAGAGTGTTGGGTTTATCCAGTGTACACGAGTGTTGGGGTTATCCAGTGTACGAGAGTGTTGGGGTTATCCAGTGTACACGAGTGTTGGGGTTATCCAGTGTACGAGAGTGTTGGGGTTATCCAGTGTACACGAGTGTTGGGGTTATCCAGTGTACGAGAGTGTTGGGGTTATCCAGTGTACACGAGTGTTGGGGTTATCCAGTGTACACGAGTGTTGGGGTTATCCAGTGTACACGAGTGTTGTGGTTATCCAGTGTACGAGAGTGTTGTGGTTATCCAGTGTACACGAGTGTTGGGGTTATCCAGTGTACACGAGTGTTGTGGTTATCCAGTGTACGAGAGTGTTGTGGTTATCCAGTGTACGAGAGTGTTGGGGTTATCCAGTGTACACGAGTGTTGGGGTTATCCAGTGTACGAGAGTGTTGTGGTTATCCAGTGTACACGAGTGTTGGGGTTATCCAGTGTACGAGAGTGTTGTGGTTATCCAGTGTACACGAGTGTTGTGGTTATCCAGTGTACGAGAGTGTTGTGGTTATCCAGTGTACGAGAGTGTTGGGTTTATCCAGTGTACACGAGTGTTGGGGTTATCCAGTGTACGAGAGTGTTGGGGTTATCCAGTGTACACGAGTGTTGGGGTTATCCAGTGTACACGAGTGTTGGGGTTATCCAGTGTACGAGAGTGTTGGGGTTATCCAGTGTACACGAGTGTTGGGGTTATCCAGTGTACGAGAGTGTTGTGGTTATCCAGTGTACACGAGTGTTGGGGTTATCCAGTGTACACGAGTGTTGTGGTTATCCAGTGTACACGAGTGTTGTGGTTATCCAGTGTACGAGAGTGTTGTGGTTATCCAGTGTACGAGAGTGTTGGGGTTATCCAGTGTACACGAGTGTTGGGGTTATCCAGTGTACGAGAGTGTTGGGGTTATCCAGTGTACACGAGTGTTGGGGTTATCCAGTGTACACGAGTGTTGGGGTTATCCAGTGTACGAGAGTGTTGTGGTTATCCAGTGTACACGAGTGTTGTGGTTATCCAGTGTACACGAGTGTTGGGGTTATCCAGTGTACACGAGTGTTGGGGTTATCCAGTGTACACGAGTGTTGGGGTTATCCAGTGTACGAGAGTGTTGTGGTTATCCAGTGTACACGAGTGTTGTGGTTATCCAGTGTACACGAGTGTTGTGGTTATCCAGTGTACACGAGTGTTGGGGTTATCCAGTGTACACGAGTATTGTGGTTATCCAGTGTACACGAGTGTTGGGGTTATCCAGTGTACACGAGTGTTGTGGTTATCCAGTGTACACGAGTGTTGGGGTTATCCAGTGTACACGAGTATTGTGGTTATCCAGTGTACACGAGTGTTGTGGTTATCCAGTGTACGCGAGTGTTGTGGTTATCCAGTGTTCTAGAGTGTTGTGGTTATCCAGTGTACGCGAGTGTTGTGGTTATCCAGTGTACGCGAGTGTTGGGGTTATCCAGTGTACGAGAGTGTTGTGGTTATCCAGTGTACACGAGTGTTGTGGTTATCCAGTGTACGAGAGTGTTGTGGTTATCCAGTGTACGAGAGTGTTGGGGTTATCCAGTGTACACGAGTGTTGGGGTTATCCAGTGTACGAGAGTGTTGTGGTTATCCAGTGTACACGAGTGTTGTGGTTATCCAGTGTACGAGAGTGTTGGGTTTATCCAGTGTACACGAGTGTTGGGGTTATCCAGTGTACACGAGTGTTGGGGTTATCCAGTGTACGAGAGTGTTGTGGTTATCCAGTGTACACGAGTGTTGTGGTTATCCAGTGTACGAGAGTGTTGGGTTTATCCAGTGTACACGAGTGTTGGGGTTATCCAGTGTACGAGAGTGTTGTGGTTATCCAGTGTACACGAGTGTTGGGGTTATCCAGTGTACGAGAGTGTTGGGGTTATCCAGTGTACACGAGTGTTGGGGTTATCCAGTGTACACGAGTGTTGGGGTTATCCAGTGTACGAGAGTGTTGGGGTTATCCAGTGTACACGAGTGTTGTGGTTATCCAGTGTACGAGAGTGTTGTGGTTATCCAGTGTACACGAGTGTTGGGGTTATCCAGTGTACACGAGTGTTGGGGTTATCCAGTGTACACGAGTGTTGGGGTTATCCAGTGTACGAGAGTGTTGTGGTTATCCAGTGTACACGAGTGTTGTGGTTATCCAGTGTACGAGAGTGTTGTGGTTATCCAGTGTACACGAGTGTTGTGGTTATCCAGTGTACACGAGTGTTGTGGTTATCCAGTGTACACGAGTGTTGGGGTTATCCAGTGTACACGAGTATTGTGGTTATCCAGTGTACACGATTGTTGGGGTTATCCCGTGTACACGAGTGTTGTGGTTATCCAGTGTACACGAGTGTTGTGGTTATCCAGTGTACACGAGTGTTGTGGTTATCCAGTGTACACGAGTGTTGTGGTTATCCAGTGTACGAGAGTGTTGTGGATATCCAGTGTACACGAGTGTTGTGGTTATCCAGTGTACGAGAGTGTTGTGGATATCCAGTGTACACGAGTGTTGGGGTTATCCAGTGTACACGAGTATTGTGGTTATCCAGTGTACACGAGTGTTGTGGTTATCCAGTGTACGCGAGTGTTGTGGTTATCCAGTGTACGCGAGTGTTGTGGTTATCCAGTGTTCTAGAGTGTTGTGGTTATCCAGTGTACGCAAATGTTATGCGCATGCCTTTTTACGATTTGACATCAAGCAGGGATTTTTTAAATCCGAGTTTACAATGTAAGATTATGACCATTATTTTGCCGTCATCAAGTGGCCTGTTGTGCGCATTACCGTGGAGACATAATGCATGTGGAGGCTTTACGCTATTCTGCATCATCCACGCACAACTCACCATACGCCCCACCGAGAGCGAGAAGCACATTATAGCAACCACAGGGAGGTTACCCCATGTGACTCTACCCTCCCTAGCAACCGGGCCAATTTGGTTGCTTAGGAGACCTGACATCTCCAGGTGTGATAGTCAGCGTCAATACTTGCTGAGTTACCCAGGCCCCCATAATTAATGTACTCTTAATATTAAATATATCTCCAAGAATATTTCAAATATCTGAAAGACAAACTAAAATTAATTAATAGCCAAACTCTCTCTCTCCTGCATGCATGCACACACTGCATTGGTGCATTTTAACTAAACGTCACCTTTTGTGGGGTGAATGATTGACATTTTTTCAATATTGTTTTTAAGACTTGACCCAAAACATAAACGTTCCCTTATACGTTTTTATGAATAACCATAAACAAGTCCATAGTATGTTGGGTCAACTACAAGTGTGCGGGTTTGTCCTTAAAGGAATAGTTCACCCAAAAATGAAAATGTTGTCATCGTTTACTCATACTCATATCATTCCAAACTTGTGACTTTCTTTCTTCCGTGGAACACAAAATGGGATGTCTGTCAGACATTCTGTCTGCTTTATTGATCAACAGAAGAAAGACGTACGTGTATTATCGTACTCTATTTTAACTCATGCACTCTCCTCCCCGAGAGATCACGGAGGGGTCGCGCTGTCTGCGTCGACCCTCCCCCAAGCCTCGCACCGAATCCCGCACATCTGTAACAAGAGCTGCTGGCATATAAAAATAGCTGCTTCAGGCCGCTGCCCTGTTAACCTGCAGACGGCGAAGTCTCTCCTGTCCTATTTATCATCTGCCGAGCACATTCAGCTGTCTGGAATCTTCCCGTCTGCACCCAGGGCCCCTGGGGGCCGCAGTCCTTATTAGAGGGTGTGCTAGGTACAGAGATTTGTGAAGTGTGCCAGAATCGCTGTTTTAGGACAGACAATTAAGTGCATGATTAACTGCAGGCGGTTTCGTAATAATAGAACATGCTTATAATTTCAACATTATATATATACTGTAAGCAGATAATTCCAGTCCAAAGCATGTATATATGACAAGGTCATAAATACGTTCATCTCACGAGAGAGTTAAAGAACATGGCGTAGCCGTATTTCACCCCAAAATCAAAAGATAGATAAAGGATATTTTTGTGGGTAATATTTTTCAATGATGCTTTATTTGTTAATATTGATAAATAGGTGTCATGAAGTAACAATGAGGAATTATATTATTATTATTATAATGTTCATTTATAAATATACAATTCAGTTCATTTTAGTTCACATTGCATTAACTAATATACATTAACAAACTTTAATATTAAAAATGTATTAACTCGATATATACAGTATATATATATATATATTAGCCTTTTTTAGATTTACACATTTAACATTTATAACTAAATTCCATTAAATTTAATTGAGTAATGCATAACTGAATTAAAATAATATGACTTAAAATATTTGTATTATTATTATTAAACTTTACTCAATTCAGTTTGATGACATTTTGTTACGCAACTGAAATGTGTAAATCTTAAATAATGTATTAATTGTAGTTTATTCATATGTTGAAATTAGCATTAACCAAATGAATAAGTGCAGTGAAAGTATTTTTCAATGTTCGTACACATTAATAAATGTAAACGAAGCCTATTTTTGAACCGTTAAGATTTTTTGCATTAAACGTTATTTTCATGAATGAAACACAATTTTTTTCCCTCCAATTCTCATAAATGCAATGCAAAATAAAAATAATAATAATTATATGCTTTATTATTTACATTACAAAAAATATGCACATCATGTTTGTATTTGTTGTTCTGTTCATTTAAATGATGCTCATTTTATTTTTAAGATTTAATTGTATAATAGTATTTTTTTTTTACCTTAAATATGTTAAAATTAATAAATAACCACATTAAAGAGAATCATTCAACACAAATATCAGGATGCTTTTCGGGAATGAGACAATGCCAAAAATCTCCAACAATAATCTTAATTTCCTTTATATTTCAAAATGACATTTTCTTGGCTGGTTTCATTAGATTTCACTAATAAGACATCAAAGACATCATAAATGGAGTAAATGTGTATTTGCTTTTTATCTATTTTGATTGGACAGTGGAAAGTAACAGGAAACAAAAGGAGAATTGGCATCCGCCAGCAACGGGTCGTGTTTCCACCATATTTCACTTCTTGCGATGACCCGTCTCAGCCGATCCTAAAGCCAAATCTGAATAATTACTGAAGAGAATGCCACGCTCGCCATATAATTAACAGATCATGAGAACGAACTGCTTATTTGTGCTATTCTTCTCTTGTCATTTCAGATGCAGAGAGACAAAAGCCTGGAGATGGAGATGGAAGATGTGGAGATGCAAAAACCACTCAGAGCATCTGTGATGTCATAATAGGTGTCCATTTGAAGTCCACACATCATATAATTGCTTTGTATCACTAATGTGTTCACACTGTATCATTTAGGGTCTTTTCAACCCTTCAACAGAACACAAACTAAGATTTATAGTAGAATATTTCAGCTCTGTAGGTCCATACAATGCAAGTGAATGGTGACAAAAAACTTTAAAGCTCCAAAAAGCACATAAAAGCATCATAAAAGCAATCCATAAGACTCCGGTGGTTTAATCAATATCTTCTTAAGTGATATGATAGGTTTGAGTGTGAAACAGATCAATATTTAAGTATTTTTTGACTATAAATCTCCACTTTCACTTTTACTTTCAGATATGAAAGTGAAACTAAACAGGCACCATATTTGACTTTCAGGTGTAAAAGTGAAAGTGGAGATTTAAGGTAAAAAAAAGGATTTAAATTGTGATCTGTTTCTCACCCACACCTATCATATCACTTCAGAAGACACGGATTAACCCACTGGAATCTTATGGATTACTTTTATGCTGCCTTTATTTGCTTTTTGGAGCTTCAAAGTTCTGGTCAACACACCCGAGTTTGATTTCACCCCCCTCCCATGTACAGTACAAACTGTGGTAGAGATGTTTAAATGGTCTGCACTAATTGTAATTGCAATTACAGGACTTTTTGATTGGTGTTCCTTATGAATTTGTTGATCTCGGTGCCATGATGCATGTTGATCCGTTTATTCTCAGTCCAGTCTTCATGATGCACCTCTCTCCGGCACGTCAGACTGTCCTTTGGGGTGAGGTAGTAGGTTGTATAGTTTTAGGGTGATACCCTTCCTGTTAGATAACTATACAACTTACTGTCTTTCCTGAAGAGGCTGTAATATCATCATCTTCATCGTTGTTCAACTTGCCGGACGAACAGACGTGAAGCCAACGCAACATGAGTTTGGATGGAAGTCTTTGCAATGGACTACATGCATTACTGATATATTGAAATAGGGAAATAGGACTTGATTTCTTATTAAAACAGTAACAGTTAAATGTTAACAGCTTGTCTGGACGGATTGGTTGAATGGTTGTGTGGGTTGATTGATTGATTATGAGGCTATTTTATCTCCATTCTCTCTCTCTCTCTCTCGCTCTCTCTCTCTCTGGTCTATCGTGATGTTCGTTCAGGGTGAGGTAGTAGGTTGTGTGGTTTCAGGGTAGTGATTTTGCCCCATCAGGAGATAACTATACAACCTACTGCCTTCCCTGGAGGACAGCAATACAGCAACTGAACATCAGCAGGGGGCGCTGCCATCTCTGATGCAATCAGGACATGCAGGTACATTCAAATGATCAATTTACCAAAATATTAATGTTACTAAAGAGTAGCCTGAACAAATACGCAGAATAGTCATTTCGGAATAATCGGAATATCTGTTACTTAATGTTTGGTTTTTCATTCCTACAACTGTGAGTCACAAACACAAGTAGATTAACACCATCTGGTAAAACTTCATTATGTATGGTGGATACTCGTTTGTGACACTTTTAAAATGTTTAGGCTTAAAGGGACAGTACACCCATTCTCTCATTATTTACTCACCCTCATGCTATCCCAGATGTGTTTGACTTTCTTCAACAGAACACAAATGAAGATTTTTAGAATAATATTTCAGCTCTGTATGTCCATACAATGCAAGTGAATGGTGGCAAAAACTTTAAAGCTCCAAAAAGCACATAAAGGCAGCATAAAAGTAACCCATAAGACTCAAGTGGTTTAATCCATGTCTTCAGAAGTGATATGATAGTTATGGGTGAGAAACAGATCAATATTTAAGTATTTTTTTACTATAAATCTCCACTTTCACTTTCACATATGATAGTCAAAATAAACAGGCACCACATGTGACATTCAGATGTAAAAGTGAAAGTGGAGATTTAAGGTAAGAAGACACGGATTAAACCATTGGAGTCTTATGGATTACTTTTACGCTGCATTTATGTGCTTTTTGGAGCTTCAAAGTTCTGGTCACCATTCACTTGCATTGTATGGACCGGCAGAGCTGAAATATTCTTCTAAAAATTTTCCTTTGTGTTCTGCAGATGAAAGAAAGTCAAACACATCTGGGATGGCATGAGGGTGAGTAAATGATGAGAGGATTTTCATTTTTGGGTGTACTGTCCCTTTAAGTAATTTAGGTCACATAGAAATATCTGCATTAACAACCATATCAAAGCAAGTGGCATTTTTTTTTAAAAGAAAGATGTTAGATTTGAAATGATAAAGCAATATACTGTATATAGCCTAATGTTCAAAATAAAGACAACCTGTGTATCTCAAATGTGTCTCAGTATTTATTTATTTATTTCTAGCCTGATCCAGCTTGAGTAATAAATGCTGGTCTTTTCAACAGGGCTGCTCTAGTCAAAAATGGACATCTGTTTTCCCGCAAAATGGGATGAAATCGTTGCCAAAATTGCTTAGCTAGATACTTTCGATGCTAGTAACGCTGCACACCATTATAACCAGTGTTGGGTGTAATGCATTACTAAGTTATTAATTACTGTAATTAGATTACTTTTTCATTGATGAAAGTAAAGTAAGGGATTACTCTTAATTTTTCAGTAATTTAATTACAGTTACTTCTGATGTAATTGCGTTAAATACTGTAAAGACACTAGAACATTTCTATATAAAACAATAGTGAATTTAAAATCTAATCTAACGCCGCCCCTTTAAATTCTTTGGCCAGTTCATGAATAATTAATTCGATTTTATATGATTTATTTGAAAGAATTAAAAGAACAGTTTCATGTCTTTCCTTGTATTTTTCATCTAGTTGAGGTTGATC
The DNA here is from genome assembly GCA_032164185.1 of Moxostoma hubbsi. Classification (NCBI taxonomy): domain Eukaryota; kingdom Metazoa; phylum Chordata; class Actinopteri; order Cypriniformes; family Catostomidae; genus Moxostoma; species Moxostoma hubbsi. Next base: position 3,243,802 of record JAVLUX010000040.1, read on the forward strand.
AGGGTCTCAGAAAGTAATTAGTAATAAGTAATGCAATTACTTTTCAGACTGAGTCATTAGTATAGTAATCTAATTACACTCTAGAAGATGTAATGAGAAGTTACTAGTAATGAATTACTTTTTCAGAGTAACTTACACGACTCTGATTATAACAGTGGACATGGCGCCATCTATTGGTTATAGTGGTGCAGTTTACATTGTTTAATAGACTGTCTGTCACATTCATGAGATGATATCTATCACTATCGTATCATTCACCCTAATAATATTATGCTGTCAGCTTTTAATTCAAGAGTCAAGATAAAGGCCTTACAGAACCCTAGATCAAATCTGCAATATTTATATATATATATATATATCAGATTTACAAACATTCAAAATGAATGAAAATATGTCGTACTTACATATTTATTGACATATGTCTTATAGATGTATTGCTGAACATGTCTTCTGCACTTCTGCTGCTGGAGCTTCTGAAACATGTGGTGTTGCATGATTTATAGTGGATGTATGACGTCAGTTCGAGATCGCACATGTGTCCTGTATGTCTGTCTGGACCTCTGGAACTCGCTAAGGGTTCAAAAGCATTTAGATCATTTTCAACTGTAATCGACACTGATATGCATTAAAAATGAAATGTCAGCGTGTTCACTTCTCTTGGAGAATAATTGAACTTTCACAATGTTTTTAAATGCATGATGGGGTGAACAAGTCTGCATGCAACACATTTATTTTCACTTCCATTTAGTTGTTTTGTTTTGTGACATTTTTTCCATATATATTTCACATATTATATATGACACTTTATATATATATATATATATATTTATTATTATTATTATTATTTTAATTTTTTTTTTCTGTAATTCATTGTGAAATTCACTGTGATACAGTAATGGAAAACCTGTCTGGACACCAAAAATTATTATTATTATGAATTAAATGCAGTACAAAAAATACTGCCATGATGTATAAATACTTTAAATAATGTATATTTTTTTTCCCCCAATTTAAAATAATTGCAATGTCATTTTTTTTTTTTTTTTTGCATTACAGTAATCATAATTTTGTCATAAAAAATGGTCATTAAAATATCATCATACAGAAAATCAAAATGTATGCTACATAAAATGTCTTATTTTAATATAGGTAAATAGTATATTCAATATTGTGAGATTCACATTTGTAGGATTTCACTTTAAACATATTTTAATTTTGAACTGCCATTTTATTGCCTTTATCTTGTGTTTTATTTATTGTAATAAATCATTCTATTATAATCAACATTGTGTTACGATTAGAGGAATCTGTGTCTGTTTAGACCATCATCCTGAGTTTTTATTTTCCTCTATGTGAATTGCCATTTGATGTTTTTATGTTATTGTAGTTATTGTATTGTTTAATGTTATTATAGTTATTGTATTGTTTAATGTTATTATAGTTATTGTATTGTTTAATGTTATTGCCACATGCAGTGATGTCCTGATATCTATCAAGCATAAAGTCATCTCATGCACTGTTGCTCTTCAGAGCACATTATGCATGCTAATGTTAGGGGGCGCTCTGATTGGCTGAGCGCTGAGGTGTGTCGGAGGGTGTGCGCGCGCCTCCGCATCATCATGTGTCCGTCATGACGCAGTTTCCGGGCGGCGAGCAACGGCTGCGGCTTGTCAGCGCGAGAGCTGTGCGCGAGCAATCCGCGGAGTTTATGTGTATATAAATGAGATTTAAACGACATTATGCCCCGGTGATCGCGCTGACAGCATCGTCATCAGCCCGTAGACGCTTCGCGACGCGATGTTTGACGCGCAGTGACTGCTGACACTAAAGGTGAGATGTTTATGTTTATGTTTGTGAACATGTGTGAGGTGCCCATGAGCCCGAAGACACATCACAGTCTCTCAGACACCTGACCTGACTACTCTATTCTACTCTATTCTACTCTATTCTGATTGTCTGTTGTTTATTCGTTCTACTGTTTTCTGTTCTGTTATCCTGTCCTATGATATTCTACTTAACTCTATTCTCTTGTATTCTGATCTGATTATATTCTATTTTACTTCGTTTTTTTGTTCTATTCTAATTTATTTCCTTCCAAACCTTCTCTATTCTATTTTGTAGTTTTATTCGGTTCTATTCAATTATTTTTCCGAACTTCCTATATTATATAATTTTATTTAATATAATTTTATTTTATATCATTTTATATTATATAATTTAATATTTTATATTATACTTATTTAATATTATTTTATTTAATATTATTTTATATAATTGTATTTTATATACTTTTATATTATATTAGTTTATGATATCATTTTGCCTTCTATTTTATTCTACTTTGTTTTTTTTGTGCTTTATTATATTCCATTCCAAACTTCCAGTATTATATTCTACTCTACTGTGTTCTGTTGTATTCTATACTATTCTGATCTGTTCTATTACATTCTGTTCCATGTTGTTTTGGTTCTATTCTATTACAGTATGTTCAGAACTAATTCTATTCTACTCTGTTGTTTTACAGCAGATAAAGCTGCTTGCTGTCTTCTCTAGATGCTGTTTCTGTGCTGTACTATAGAGTTTATTACCTGATAAATGTCCAAAGAATAGAACTGATTCACCAGAAGAAATGAAAGTAGAATTACTGTAGATATTTATGACAAGCAGAAGTGCTGTCTGATGTTTGACCTCAGGAAAGTCCCAAGAAATATTGTTTCTCAAGTAGGATTGGGAATCTTCCGGCTGTTATGACAGAGGAACGTATTTTCAGCCATTAGAAACCTTGTTTGATTCTTTCTTACTCTCTCACTCTCACACACACACACACACACACTCTCTCACTCTCACACACACACACTCTCTCACTCTCTCACACACACACACACTCTCTCACACACACACACACACACACACACTCTCTCACTCTCACACACACACACACACACACACACACTCTCTCACTCTCACACACACACACACACTCTCTCACACACCCACACACACACTCTCTCACACACTCTCTCACTCTCACACACACTCTCACTCGCTCTCTCTCTCACTCACACACACTCACACACACTCTCGCACTCTCACACACACTCTCGCACTCTCACACACACTCTCGCACTCTCACACACACTCTCGCACTCTCACACACACTCTCGCACTCTCACACACACTCTCTCTCACACACACTCTCACTCTCACACACACTCTCACTCTCACACACACTCTCACTCTCTCTCACTCACACACACTCACTCGCACTCTCTCACACACTCGCACACACTGATGTTTGAAACCCAGAGGTTATGCAGCTCATGTGTTGCAGCAATCTGACCCAGTACCTCTCTGAATTGCAATGTTTTTGTTTGTTTTTCATCTTGGGTGATAACTGAAGATTTCACCATTTTCTAATCGCAATTACAGTATATTCACATGATCTTGGATCGGTTGCACCAGCCATTTGTAATGTCTTACATTTGGGCGTAAAGTTCACACTGGGAGCTTAAGAACTACTAGTACTGATGGTTGTGTAGAGCCTCATGTTCTTAAAATCACAAGACTTTACCTCATGCCAGTGGTGCTCATTATGTTGATCGCAATCGACCAGTCGAACGCACAACATCCACTGGTTGATTTCCAAAGGTGATTGGAAGGATCACCTTTTATTTCCTCATTCTGTCTTTAAACCTCCTGCTGTGTAATATGCCATTAGTATTAAAGGTGTTGTTCACCCAAAAATGATTATTTACTCACCCTCATGATATCCCAGGTGTGACTCTCTCTTCAGCAGAACACATTTGAAGAAAAATAATAATATCTCAGCTCAGTAGGTCCTTATAATGTAAGTGGATGGTGATCAGACCTTTGAATAATACAAATAAATAATTATTAGTCTCTTTACTATGACGGGCACAGCCATAGTCTGCAAGTAAATTAACAGATTTATGTGCAACCAAAATAACCAGATTAAAATTTAGCACAACCAGGGACTTTTCAATTACGCTATAAACAAACCCAAATTACTTTGGGGACTCCCATCAGCTCACACAAACACACAAGGGACACAATACATGCACTATTATTATCATCTTCAATGTATTACAATAGAATCACTTTAAAGTAAAGATTGTCATGCCGTATGAACAGTAATTGACAGTAGATCATCAGGGATTGCTTGTCAATCGTCATGTTTTTGTTTTTTTTTAAATAACATTTTAAAATGGCATTAATAATCATAAATTAGTCCATTAATAGTGATTGTGAAAGAGTGGCTCCATTACAATGCTCTGTATTTAAAATGTCACCAAAATTAAGCTTTTTGTAACCTATATATTTACCAGATAAATGGTCTTGGCCACAAAAGAACATGGAAGAATAATAATAAACTATCTGCATTGATGTTTGCAGATTACTGATAGTTCCTAAAAGCAACTATCGGCACAGATTAATCGGTAAAACCGATCGACCGTGTGTTTTGATCGACCTCTATTCTTAAATAATTACTTGATAACCTAAAATGAGGTTTTCTCAGTTTTGTATTTTTTAGTAGTTTTAAAATTGGTGTCTTGAAATGTCAAAATGCTTTCAAAGGTAGCCTATGAAAATAGACAATATACTGCAATAAATCCAAATGAATTGGAATTGCATCAATATGAATCAAAATCCGAATCAAATTGGGAAATCTGTATCGATACTCAGCCCTGTTGGGTTGTTTTTCTTTTAAATAACCAATATTTAGGTTGGCCATAAACTAAGATTTGCTACTTCACTGCAAAAAAAAAAAAAAAAATCGTTTTTTTAATTGGTATTTTTGTCTTATTTTTCTCGTATATCATCCTTGAAACACGAAACAATTACTCTAAAACAGTTTTTAGAGAAATCTAGCAAAATTGGTGGGCTTTATGCTTATAGGGTTCAGAAAACCCCAACAACAAACAAACTTGATTTCCCTTTGAATCACACCTTTTTCTCTCTTACCCCATTGGCTAATAATTAGTCTTTTATTAGCATAAATGGTAGCTAAATTGTGTTAGATTCCTCTGAAAACAAGACAAAATGTCTTAAAAGCATCTTGTTTTACGAATGTGTTCCTATTTTTGGTTCTGTTTCCCAGAATCGAAAGCAGTGCATAAGATGTGACTAAGTGGCCATTTACGTTTCACCTTGGAGAAGTTGTACACCAACCAGACTGTCCTATTATCGTTGTGGTCTGGTGTTTAAATAACTGAAGCGGTCACACTGTGCTTGGAGCTCCAACCCCCCCGTGAAGTTGCATAACCAGATGTTCTGTCTCAGAGTTCACCTTGAGTTTTCATACTTGTGTTGACCCGTCGGCTTTCACATCCATATTGCCTCTAAGATACAGGAGTATCGGTTGGGAAATATTTGTGGAGTGCTTTTGTGTCAATCAAAAATAGGCTAGTGTTTGTCACATAATGTATTTGTCCAATCCGGATTTTCTCCCCAATTTGGAAAGCCAAATTCCCAATGTGCTCTTAAGTCCTCGTGGTGGCGTAGTCCTCACCTGGTGGCGGAGGACGAATCTCAGTTGCCTTCTCGTCTGAGACCGTCAATCCGCACATCTTATCACGTGGCTTGTTGAGCGCGTTTCCACGGAGACCTAGCGCGTGTGGAGGCTTCACGCTATTCTCCGTGGGATCCACGCACAACTCACCACACGCCCCACCGAGAGCGAGAACCACATTATAGCGACCACGAGGAGGTTACCCCATGTGACTCTACCCTCCCTAGCAACCGGGCCAATTTGGTTACCCCATGTGACTCTACCCTCCCTAGCAACCGGGCCAATTTGGTTACCCCATGTGACTCTACCCTCCCTAGCAACCGGGCCAATTTGGTTACCCCATGTGACTCTACACTCCCTAGCAACCGGGCCAATTTGGTTACCCCATGTGACTCTACACTCCCTAGCAACCGGGCCAATTTGGTTGCTAAGGAGACCTGACTGGAGTCACTCAGCACGCCCTGGATTCAAACTAGCGACTCCAGGTGTGACAGTCAGCGTCAATACTCGCGGTGATACCCAGAACTCCCCACATGTCATATACTTTATTTGTATAATTCAAGACCGCTTGGCAGTATGGAAATCTATATTCAAAATATCAAAATTTTGAAAATGTATTAAATAAATACAAATACACAGCAAAGCGAGCAACAGACAAGTCTGTGATTTTATTATAATGTTCATCCAGTATGAAAAACACGTTCCAAATATGAAACATTCATGAGATGGGAGTAGATTTAAATGTAATGTAATGGACACTGATTATTTATGTAAATTAATAATTAAACATTTTTTGGCGAAGTTAATCTATCTGAGATGATTAAGTAAATTCTAAATTTAGACTCAATTCAAAGATGTAAATTTAATATTCATGTTATTCAAGATTTTTTTGTTATCTTTAAAAATTGTCATTATGTATCGATCCTAAAGAAGAAAACCTTGCTATATTTATTCACTAATGAGTAAATTTCAGGTACATAAAATAAGCAAATGTTACTTACGTTTTCGTAGCTGGTGTTCCCAGCATGCACCTGGCATATTTTAAGTACCATGTACAGCAGATTTGTAAGTTGATGTTACAGCACTAACAGAAATATTTAAGTTAAATTTACTCGCTTTAATCAATATTTTGCCATAAATGTAATTAGATTTTACTTCATTTTATACCATTAGAAATTGACTTGTGCAAAAACATGCAAAATAAAAATGAAGTGTGTTTTTGTTCAGTGTAGTACAGTGTGAGATATTGGAAACGTGCTGCTCGGGATTAATTACTAACTCAGCGAGATGTTTTTTAATGAATCGGTAGAAAAGGCGCAAAATGATTTAACGACTCTTACACACTGAATCATCTAGAATGTTCTCGACTGACTAACCGTACCACTAATTACCTTTGTCAAAATTAACCAAGCAATAAAATGCCAAAACTACCAAATATATTCCTGTGATATATACGGTTAGGAGCGATTACGGCAGAGGGGGAATGTGGGCGCTCCATAAAGAACCAAGGCCATGTCCACACTTCAGCTGAATTATTCTTTTCCAAAGTATGCGTTACAAGATGAGGACTTTTAAAACACTGGAGGAAAACAACGTCCCAGTGCGGATAAGTGAAAGTAGAAAAATCAATGGTTTTGAATCAGAAGTGTGTTAGTGTGCACATGGCCTAAATGAACCGTTAACAGAACCAGAATCGTTCCATTTGTTTACGATTCCCATCCTTCATGTCAGCCCAACGTTTGTAGGTTCAGTGTTCATTTCAAGTATGAAAAATCAAATTGTGTCCACCCAAAATGCTTTGTTATTGTCTCTTTTAGGCTAATTATAACGCACGTCTTCTCGTGTCAGAACATGCTGTGCTGCTGTTTTCTGTCGGCAATGTTTTCTAGCTTTTAAAAGCAAAATGCTTGTCTCTCTCTCTCTCTCTCTCTCTGGGTGTTTGTAAAAGAGTTGTTCTGTTTTCAGACCCTTTCTTAGTCATTCGGTAAGAGAATGGAGAATGTTCTCTACACCTCTGCTGTTTATTTCCCAAAAACAGGATTTTCAGGTTGGGTTAACTGGCTTTCCGTCCTAACCACCTCCTGTCGCTGCTTACGGGTTAACGTCAATGTAAGCACGTATATTCTAACTTGATAAGAGAATCTGTCCGGGGTTCTGAGGAACATTTATATTTAAAGGAATAGCTTCTAATTGACTCATTCATATGATAAAACTCTATAAAGGCAAAAAAAAGTTCAAAGTATCATAAAAGTAGTCCGTATGACATATGGCTATATTCCAAGTCAAAAATCAAAAGAATAGCGTTTATTAGCCGTTATTCAGTAATAATCTTCACAAATCTCATTCACTCTTGTGTTCAATTAAATAATACTGCATTTGATGGGGGTTTGGGTATCTCCGCGAGTATTGACGCTGATTATCACACCAGGAGTTGTGAGTTTGAATCCAGGGCGTGCTGAGTGACTCCAGTCGGGTCTCCTTAGCAACCAAATTGGCCCGGTTGCTAGGGAGGCTAGAGTCACATTGTGTGTGTGTGTGTGTGTGTGGCGGTGAATAGCGTGAAGCCTCCATACGCGCTACGTCTCCATGGTAACACGCTCAACAAGCCACGTGAGAGGAAGCACTGATTGACAATCTCAGACACGGAGGCAACTGAGATTCGTCCTCCGCCACCCGGATTGAGGCGAGTCACTACGCCACCACGAGGACTTGGAGCACATTGGGAATTGGGCGTTCCAAATTATGGCGAAAAGGGGAGAAACAAACAATAAATTTAATGGTGCATTTGGATGATTTGCACAAGATTAAGCTATTATTGACAACTACCATTGGTTGAGTGTCACGTGACAAATAGTTTTTGTCCTGAAATGGCATCACGAAACTTGTAATATGGACTACTTTTATGAAACTTTTAAGGTACTTTTGTCCTCTTTGGCGCTTTGCAATATAAATCACCATCAACATTTTCATTCTATGTAAAGTGGAAGCCGGACTTTTTGCCTAAAATCTTCTTTGGATTTCATGAAAGAAAAAACAAACAAACATTCTTACTGAGTATTTTTATCTTGTTTTCCAGTAAAAATTCTTAAAACATTTTTACTTGGGGAAGCAAAATTAAACTAAGTGAAATCTCACAAAATGTAGCAACGGGTGCGTTCATAACAAGAAAAAATTAGCGATTTGCCAGTGGGGTAAGAAAACAAGTCTTGATTTAAAGGAAAACAAGTTTACGTGAGCGCAGCGTAGTTCTAGCGGGAAGACTAGCAGCTGTACATCATTGTAGCATTAGCCGGGTAATCACTAGCCAATCACATGTAAGCCGTTGCTTTATAAGTTTGCTCACAATCACATTGCTGTTTCAGTGTGCTAACATGGCAACCTCCTCCACCCCACCACCACCTGTTGAGGCTCCTCGCCCCAGCCTCCTATCTCCAGCAGGATATGACGGTTCTGAGTACAACTTCCTCGGACCGTCAGACGGGGCTTACGCCAAAGAGAGATATTACTTTTCTGTTTTATATCCATCAAATAAATGTCATCTTAAATTTCACTCAAGTCTGCGAGTCTTCCTGATAGAAATGTTTTTACCCCACTGGCAAATAGTTTTTTCTTAGTGTAAATATACACCCCACCAAATTTCAGAGTTCTCTGAAAACCAGACTTAATATCTTCTGACGATCTGATTCTTGGGTATTTTATTTAAGTATGTTTAGATATTTTACTGGAAAATACGACAAATACTCAAATATAGATAATGAGTATTTTCTGCTGTGTACGAGTTGGAATGCCATGAGGACGATGTTTCCATTGAAAACCACTTCTTCCTCCCTCAAACTGTTTTTATGCCGAGTTATACCCTCCATCTAAACAGTCATGCATGTAAATGTAGCCGGTCCTACTCGCCCCCGCTCCGACCGGGACTCGAACCGACGTCTCCGGCGTGGGAGGCGGGTGCGCTAACGAGGAGGCTAGCGTCAGTCGCTAGTGCACCTCTTGAGGTCAGGAGAGTGAGTTTATACACTGCACAGCTATCTACCAGCTGTCTCCCGTTACATACATCATGCAAAAAAGTAAATGAATAAAAATAAGTCATGCGAAATGCCAAAACCAGGCCTTTTTTTTTTTTTTTAAAGGTACTTAAAAAACAAGCAGGTACTTGTAAATCCAGTGTAGTCGGATGGACAGAAAAACAGGCTGTATTGCTCCCAGAGGGCAATTGTAGTTGAAAGCGACACAGAAGAGCTTCAAACGTGTCACTTCATGTGCTGTTATCTCACTGCAGGTTTAATCTTCTGTCCTGACAGACAATACTGAAGTTTTGTTCAGTGCTTAAGTCTGTCTGACGGCGACCCTAAATGTCCATCACACTAAATGATCGTGTCACAGACAGACAGAGCGTAAGCAGCTCAGGAAAGATTGAGTTAAAGATACAAGTATGTCAGACGTGTGAGAGATCCAGAACAGGAGATTTCTGGAGCTGTAAAACATCGTAATGTCTGGATATCTTTACTAAATACATCACGGTACACGGACAAAAATACTCATTAAGAAAATTATTTCATTACATAGGGAACCAATGTTCCAAAAGTGCAATTTTATTCAAAAAATTCTATTTAATTCTATTATACACTGTTTAGCCTCAACATTAAAAGCACTGACTGGTGAAGTGAATAACATTGGTTATATCGTTACTATGGCACCTGTCAAGGGGTGGGATATATTAGGCAGCAAGTGGACAGTCCGTTCTTGAATTTCATGTGTTGTAAGCAGGACAAATGGTCAAGCGTACAGATCTGAGCGACTTTGACATGGTCAAATTGTGATGGCTAGACGACTGCATCTCCAAAATGGTCTTGTGGGGTGTTTCTGGTATGCAGTGGTTTGTACCTACCAAAAGTTGTCCAAGCAAGGACATCCGGGTAACTGGTGACAGGGTCATGGGTAGTGGTCGACCGGTATGGGTTCTTCAATGGCCGATACAATGCCGATATAAAACACAATTTAATATAGTAAATAACGTAAACATAAAATTGCTAAAAATAATAGCAATGTTCCAGCGCTGTTTGTTCTCTTTGTTTGTAAATATCCCGACACTGTTTTACTGTGTTTTACATCGGGTTGATGGTCTCAGTCGTGGCTTTGTTGAGCATCTCGCCCCACCGAGAACAAACAACATTATAATGACCACGAGGAGGTTACCCCATGTGACTCTACCCTCCCTAGCAACCGGGCCAATTTGGTTGCTTAGGAGACCTGGCTGGAGTCACTCAGCACGCCCTGGTTGCCAGCGTCTTTACCATGGCGCTAACCAGGCCCCCGATTGATGAATTATTCTGAGAGTAAATGTTTCTCAGGTCAGCCGGGCGCTCGTGGTATGCACAGTGCGTACAGTCGTACAGATGCAGGCGTCACTTGCCTTGGCTATTTGACCCACAGTTCGGCCTGTGCCGCGTGTACCCGCCCATGTGCAGGACTCTAGCGACCGTCCTTATCTGTTCAAACGCTGTTTAATGCCGTCACCCAAATTGAGCTTGATTGCTCATTCATACAAAAACTTTCATTGTTTTTATGCCCGCTTTACTGTCGTTCTTACCGGTTTATCCAGTGTGCACGACACGTGTTGTGTGCAAATCAGTTTCTGTTTTGACATCAAAAGCAGATGAACCAATGAATTCAAATCTCTTGGAATCAGGGTTTTCTTGGATCCTTTTTTTTTTTTTTTTTTTTTCCCGAAATTGGCTGATTTTTATTAGTTATCAGCATATTGGTTTGCATGTACAAAAAAACACACTCGCTGCCATTTAGTGAGAACAAACGTTAAAGAAAGCTTTCAACCTGGCATTCGTGACCTTCTACTGTAGGACAATTCATTCCCACAGACGGGAAGTGTATGTGGCCCTATAACTCCGTTTTAATCCGCTCTATTAATAATGCTGTAGGCAGAAGTTGTCATTGATTCACTAAGCTTGTCCTTGGCCTAATAGCTAATCCAGTCTCCTCGTATATGCTGGTCGTGGCGCCAAACTTGAACTTCAAGTTGTGTATGGTCAGTTTGAACGGGTTTATGGAAATTAATTTACAGGAGTGTGCAAACGTTTTAGGCGCTTGTGAAAAACGTTGCATAGTGAGGATGTCTTCATAAATAGTTTTCATTAATCACTTAATATCATATAAAGTCCAGTAAACATAAAAGCTAAATGAATATTCGGTGTGACCACCTTTGCCTTTTAAACCGCCCCAATTCTCCAACTTACACCTGGACAGTTTTTCGGATGTTTCAAGCTTCTTGGAGAATTCACCACAGTTCTTCTGTATATTTCGGCTGTCTCAATCGCTTCTGTCTCTTTATGTAATGTCAGACTGACTCGATGTTCAGTGGGGGGTCAGTGGGGGGTCTGTTGGGGCAATGCCATCTGTTGCAGGGCTCCCTGTTCTTCTATTCTAATCATTTATATTTGCGGAAGGAATGTTTGGGAGTCTAACATTTATATTTCCTATTGACACGCTGACGATATAAATAACCATCTTAAGACAAATGCTTTAGTGAAACACCTTATGTGCCTAAAACATTTGCACATTACTGTATCTTATCATACTCTAACAAAATCAGAAATGTGATTTTCAATGTCAGATCAACCAAATTTGAGAAACTTTCCTGGCTGAAATTTTTAATACTTTTCATGAAGAAAGATAAACATAAATGTTAAATTGTATCAATATTTACAGAGAATTCCATTATTTTGTTGAGGATGGCCAAAATGACAATTTTTGACTGATTTTGGTGCAAAACTACTGGTAAAAAATAACCTTAGAAAGGTGTCCGTGTAATTATTTTATTTGTACACCGAGATAAGTAGGTCTATGACTAAAATAAGTTGACTTCAGCACCGCTTCTTGCATTATATGCCAATGGTGTGAGTCCAAAAATGGAAAAAAACACTTATGATGTTTTTTCAAAGTTTGAGTGCCTATAACTCCAGAAATATTAGATATATCTTAATATCCTTTTAGATTCTGGTTCAGAACAAACTTACCTTTCTGTGTATTTATTTGTGAGGCCCAATACGGTTAAATCACAGAGATATGAGGCTCTCAATATGGCTCTGAAAATGGTTAATTTGTACATTTTCAATGGGCAAAAACCAAATGTGGGTCACATGATACAACAAAAATCTGAAGTTCAAATAATGTTGAAACTAGAAGCAATAATGTCAATCTTTCTTTTGGAGAGTCCTAAAATACACTTATTAACTATTATATGTGGCTCTTCAGTTATTGTAACACCTTCATATATTGTGTTTTGTTTGCTATGTAATGCAATGGCAATATTATATTGGCAATGCAATATTTTTAAGTGTGACTAATATGTCCACTTCCACTTTATGTGGGAAAAAATGGCAAAATGTGACCCTATGTCACAAAAGAAGTGATAGAAATGGTGAGACAAATTTGACTTGAACAGAGGAATGGAAACAGAACTGGTATTTTGGCCAGCAGAACTGTGCATGCCATATCATTGCACTGTCCATCTTTATAAATATCATACACTGGTTCTTCATCTAGCTTTCAACAGCTGCCAGGGTGACTGCTCTGGAAATGCCCTGGCATATCGCCCGGGTCTGTGGCCACTGGCCCGCCTCTCTCTGCCTCCGTTGCAGTCTGTCTCAGTGACCGTTAGTCTGTGCCAGGTCAAGTGTGCGAGAACAGCGCGTCCTGGCTGGGTCTGTGGCATGTTTGTCGCATGTGTTGAAGTCGGTTTAGTGGCTTGTCAACACAGGACCCGATATGGTACTGAATGTGGAGAGGCGCACGTTCAACGAGCTCGCATTACATTCGTAATCTTTGTTTATTTACACAAGTCTTACATAATCGTTGAGGGGTGAAGTGTTTATACTTTGCGGCTGATTGGCCCCCTTTCACTTGATGTGCATTTAGGTGATTCTGTTTGGTGTTAAGAGTATATGTAGAAACATGCAAAGTGCATTTGTTATAAAAAGAAACATTTAACCCTTCCCATCCTTACAGAAGAGTGGATACAAGCTCAGACAGCAACTATACACTAACATTAGTTAGTGTTCCCACTTTAAATTTTTTTATTTTTCATTTTAATGGCATTTGCTTGGATGTGTAGCGCCTAACACAGCCCTGTTTTTCTAAATGCAGTTTTATTTTTTGATGCAAACTAATATTCCCGCGAAGAAATGCCCCTTCAAAGGTCCCGACCTCCCCCCCCGAACCGCACCGACTCCGGACCGGTCTCGTTCGACGGGGCTCGTCGGGACCTTTCCGGAGAGCCCAGACACAGGTGCGTGAGACGCAGGGTTCCGGAGGCATCGCCCCGTACCGACTGGCAACACGCGGACGCTGCTCCCGAACCGGACCGGCCACGGAGCCGGGACTGGTCTCGTTCGAAAGGGCTGCCCGAGACCATCCAAAGGAGCCCACCCCGGCCTCGCTGGCACATAAACATACGCTAGGTAGACACCTCAGACTTTGGGCTTCTCGATTTTTCAACATCTTGCGAAGGATTACTGTTTTTTTTTTAGATGCTATCAAGTTTAAAGAACTTCAACTTTTAAAATCGTGTCACGAAACTCCTGCGTTCTGCTCCATTCGTTGCTATCTAGCTAGCTTTATAACATTAGCAAAGTTCAAAAGTTCAAAGCTGCTATAGGATCTCTACCTGGATTACATGTTACTGTGGAAAGACTGTTAGTAAAAGTGGATTCACTGTCTTTAGAAGACATAAAGATCATTGGACAGATTGGCGAGTCGTTAAAGTCATTTGTGTTGGTGTACCTAATGAAACGGAGCTATTTATGTTCCCCAGTGTTGACCCCGCCTGTGAGCGCCGTGTCCCACTGTGGCTCTTACCTTTGACACAAAGCACTGCTGTATCTGTCCACTTACTCATTCATTGTCTCTTTGCAATGAGTGTCTGTCTCTCGCTGTCTTCTGTCTAGCTGTCTTTCTCTGATGTCTGACTGGTGCTTCCATGTCCTTCAGTCTCAGGTTTTCCTTTAGTGAAAATATAATTTTAGTTGCAAAAGAATTTGAGAAATCTTTAAGATCATATTGAGATTTGTGAGCACAGTTTGCACTAGAAACTCGTGAGATTACATTGAAATTTGGACTCTCGAAAATCTTGATTTTTGACATTATTGTTTTGATGTTAATAAATAAAGAAACATGTCTAGTTTCAACATTATTTGTACTTCAAACCTTTGTTTTGTTGGACAAGTAAAACTAGTTGCATTCCATGTGGCCCACATTTAGTATTTGACCATCGAAAATGGGGGGGCAATTCAACAATTTATGCATGAAGCCAAATTAACAGCCCCATATTTCTGGGATTTAACCATATATAGCCTCACACATGAAGATACAAAAAGTTTGTTTTGAACCAGAATATAAAGGGATATAATGATCTCTTTAAAACTTATGGGGTTATAGGCACTCCAACTTTGGAAAAACAACACGCAAGTGTTTTTCCCCATTTTTGAACTCGCACCATTGGCAAATAATGCACCAAGAGTCGCTTAAGTCAACTGATTTTAGTAATAGACCTACTAGTCTCTGTGTACAAATCAAACAATTACGCTGTCACCTTGCTAAGGTGATTAGCACCTGTAGTTTTGCTCCCAAATCAAAGTCGAAAATTGCCATTTTTACCACCTCTAGAAGATTATGGATTACAACGTACATTTCATTCCATAGTATTTAATATTTTGGCTTACAACATTTATGCCTATCTTTATTCAGAGAAAATTTCCAAAATCAAACATTTCAGCTGCTGGAAGTTTCTGAAATTTGTTTGATTTGACACGAATGCTAATTGCTAAATTCAACGTGGAATCGTCACCTTGTAGCCCTCAAATGAACGGTTTACATTTCCATTGCGTTATATTACAGCATTGAAGCGTTCTATGTTTCGGAAACCTTGTCTGAGCTCAAAATAGCTCGCACTTAAAAGCTTAGCAAAGATATGTATTTGTCATTGTGTGTCCACAAAGTTTTTTTTTAAGCTCACAGCTCCTGTAACCTTGTTTTGCTCTTTGAATTTCTTTCTGTGTCAGAGAGACGCAACACAGATGTTATAAGGCTATTAAGAGTGAACGTAACTATATTAACTGCTGATAAAAAGGATTGTGTTGCCGGTCTTTCCTCCCAAAATTTTAGTATGACCACTATCTGACAAACTTATTTGTTCTTCCAGTAAATTGTCCAAAACTTCGATTTATGTGTGGATTGCCTGGTGGGAAAAAAACACAAAATAACAACTGATGAAAGTGCTGCGTTCAAGGTAATATTTGTCATTTAAATGTTAAAGTTGATGTAGATGATATTAAGATCTATAAATATTTTACTATGTAAATTGAGTACAATGACCCAATTGCGTCATTCACAGCAGGAATGGGCGGTCGCTGCAGAGCTCTTTTGCCGCACTTTGTTTGCTGCAGTTCTCTGATTGGTGTATCGTTTCTCTTCATGATCATAGGCAGTTCACTATTAAACTTTTTAATAAATTATTAATGCAGACTAATGATTTCAGCTGATGCATATACCATCAATTAACCTCAGAGCTCACTGTATTAAAACTATTATTAAAAATCAATTCCCCTATGGAGAAAATCAATAGCATTTTTACATCTAGAACCAGCACGCTGTTGTAGACGGGGCAGTGGTTGGGGAAACTCACACATTGTAAAACCAAACTTCTTTCGATGTCTAACCGTGTACTGTGGTCGTAGTAAATATTCAATACAATTTCTATAAAATATTTTGTTTTCTCTTCTGTGTCCAGACTGATGTGTGATTTGCGCTCAATTACTGTCCGCCAACATGGTAGACGTGGAGAAGCACTACTGTCCCCCGTCCCCACTGGATGACTCCGTGTTGGGCAGTCCCTTGAGCAGGGACTTCATCGGTGGAATGGAAGATCTGCAGGACATCTCTCAATCCATCGATGAAGATGGGCTCAACAGCTTCGAAGTCACAGAGAACCATTCGTCAGGTCTGGGCTCGGGGTCGGAGAGCTCCACCGCGTTAGGTACGAGCCACGTGGCTGGAATACCACGCTAAAAATACACTCACAACAGGAAAGACAAGTTTTCCAGTCATTGGATCTTTAGACACTAAGAAATAAGAACCTGAGCCATAACAGTAATTGACCTGAAAGAAGAAAGCTTTCAGCGTTGTAATAAGTGGCACTATAGCTGTGTAGTGCCCCTTGTGGCTATGCTAAACTGCAACGCATACTTGCCTTGTCTTATGAATTGCTTTGACACATTTTGGAATGCAACAAACAATTGATGTTGTGTCAGTTAAACTGTCATGTGTCATCTAAACATTGCAACATTGACGTTTTCAGTTGGTAATTGGTGGCTTGTGGTTCTGGAATGTCTGACCTAGTTTACGCTTCTAAAAGCTTAATGGAATTCAGATTAATTCTATGAGCAAAACGTTACATTCATAGATGTCGGTTTAAACTTCTTTGGCGGAAAATTTTAGTTTTAGAATCTTAAACTGCTGTTTCAGCATGTAACAGTGACATCACACACACACACACACACACAAGTGCTGAATTATAAGAAATCGGACAAAGCAAGTAAAGTTTGGGTTGTGGCTTCAGATTGAAACACCTTACATGAGAAAAGAGGAAATGACATCATGGAAAAGTTTCCAAGGCAGCATGAAGTTAAAGCAGTCTCATAAACGTTTGAGGTAAAGTGAAATCTAGAAATAACTTCAAGCTTACAGTTTTAACAAAAACATGACGATTTGCATTTATTTTAAGTAATTATTGGAACACTTCAGCGGAATGACGCCGAACACTTTCGCTGTTACACCGCAAAAACTTACTACACAAGACATAAATACTAAAAATAAGAGACTTTCACTTTTCCAGATTTTCACTTATTTTAAGAATAAACCTAATTAAATATTTTGTTAATTTAATGTTTAATTTAATAAAAAGAAATTCTCCCCAATTTTGGAATTCCCAATGCTCTCCAAGTCCTCGTTATGGCATAGTGACTGTCCTCAATCCCGGTGGTGGGGGACGAATCTCAGTTCCCTCTGCATCTGAGACCGTCATACGGCGCATCTCATCACGTGACTTGTTGTGCGTGACACCGCGGACCC
This sequence comes from Moxostoma hubbsi, assembly GCA_032164185.1. Taxonomy (NCBI): domain Eukaryota; kingdom Metazoa; phylum Chordata; class Actinopteri; order Cypriniformes; family Catostomidae; genus Moxostoma; species Moxostoma hubbsi. The sequence continues at coordinate 3,261,476 of JAVLUX010000040.1, forward strand.
TCCCTAGCAACCGGGCCAGTATGGTTGCTTAGGAGACTCACAGCATGTGGAGACTCATGCTACTCTCCACGATCCACACACAACTCACCACACGCCCCATTGAGAGAACCACTAATCACCACCACGAGGAGGTTACCCCATGTGACTCTACCCTCCCTAGCAACCGGGACAATTTAGTTGCTTAGGAGTCCTGACTGGAGTCACTATTTCGAAACCTAATGCATTTACTAATGTTAATGAATTGAACCTTATTGTAAAGTGTTACCATTTTATTTCCTTTAATTGAAAATGTCATTTTAGTCAAATGTTTAGTTTTCGTAGTTTTCTGCAATGTACATTCCTTAAAAATATATAGTGCTTTTTATGCACTTAAAGCGCTTTACATAGCATAGGGGAACCTCCTCAACCACCACAAGTGTGCAGCATCCACCTTTAGGAGGCGACAGCAGCCATAGTGCGCCAGAACGCCCACCACACACCAGCTATTGGTGGAGAGGAGAGTGTAGAGGGATGTAGCCAATTCATGGATGGATATTATTAGGAGGCCATGATAGACAGGGGCCAATGGAGTGAATTTGGCCAGGACACCGGGGTCTCAACCCTATTCTTTACGAGAAGTGCCCTCGGATTTTAATGACCACAGAGAGTCAGGACCTTGGTTTAACGTCCCATCTGAAAGATGGTGCTTTTTTTACAGTATAGTGCCACCATCACTATACTGGGGCATTAGGACCCACACAGACCGTAGGGTGAACACCCCCTGCTGGCCTCCCTAATACCATTTCAATATGAGTGAATAACACTGATTTCTAAATGTTTTTGTGTTTGTTCGCTCTGTGTAGATGCCCTTACCCCAGCATCCAGCCCATCGTCAGGTGTCTACGGTGGCCCAGCGGGACAGGAAGAGTTCACCTCCACCTCACTGAATCTGGAGTGCAGGGTGTGCTCGGACCGTGCGTCAGGATACCACTATGGCGTTCACGCTTGTGAGGGATGCAAAGTGAGACTGATGTTTTTGCTACTCTACCTTTTAAGACTTCTGTATGTTAAACAGCTGTGCTATGATTGGCTAATCTACTCTTACCAGAGAAACACTGTTATTCATCACGGTGGGCCAAACTGCAGAATACTGAATCGATGCTGATATATCAATATGGGCTTTTATGGTTATTAAAGCATAAACGTTTTGTCAGATTCATGCTTAAAACAGGTTGCCCATGGGATAAACAAGATTGATGAATGATTGACCTGATTCTCATGAAATCTGTCAAGAAAATGTCCTGGTCCTATTTTACTCCCAAATCAAAAGAATTCAATTATAAATATTGATATCCTCATAGAAAAGGAAGACCATTAATAATTAGACATTATTTTCATGACAGCTAAACACACACAAAACGTGTCTATTGTTTTTATGCATAAAAGTTGGCACACTCCTTCAACTGTATGGCGAAATTTGTGTATTTTAAATTTAGAAAAGCGTGAAACATTCAATGGTTAAATCACATGGCATTTTTACCCCCTCTGAAGACTGAGCTTTGTGGCCTTGGCCTTGTGACTTGGCTCAATCAGTCACATAATTTATGCCTGAACTGGGCGAGGACATGCCTACTGCCCGTGTTTTAATGCCAGGGTCAAGACCGGAGCTTGAACATAGAGCTGGAGCACATTTGAGACATGAAGAATCTTTATGCAAGTGACGTGCATAAACATTCCTCTGTTATCTCTTTTAGAAAATATACAAACAAATCCAAATAAATGTTATAAGGAATTGTCATAAGTGTAATTTATTTAGACATAACATTGAAGAGTGCTTTTAGAATTACAAACTTTTGTACTGGCACGTTTTCTTCAGAAAATGTCAAATTTGCAGCCTCCATGTTTGAGTGTTGTGGGTGGTTTCCAGGGTGTTGCTGTTTGGTTGCTAAAGTGTTCTGAGTGGTTTGTACTGTGTTGCTATGTGGTTGCTAGGGTGTTGTCGTTGGTTGCCAGGGTGTTTCTGTTTGGTTGCTAAAGTGTTCTGAGTGGTTTGTACTATGTTGCTATGTGGTTGCCAGGGTGTTGCTGTTTGGTTGCTAGGGTGATGTGGGTGGTTTCCAGGTTGTTGCTGTTTGGTTGCTAAAGTGTTCTGAGTGGTTTGTACTGTTGCTATGTGGTTGCTAGGGTGATGTGGGTTGTTTCCAGGGTGTTGCTGTTTGGTTGTTAAAGTGTTCTGAGTGGTTTACTGTGTTGCTAGTAGTGTTGTCAAAAGTACCATTACTTCGGTACCAAGTCGATTAATAAAATAAAGATGTAATGATACCAGTGTTTCTGCAGTACCGAGCACTGACTGTATCCGGTACCGGTGTGAAGTATGACTGACACACGACTGCCTTAAAATGCACACGGGCTTAATTTGAACGTGTGCTCTGTTACTCCTTGTACACTAAAATGGACAATCAAATTAAAATCGTGACATTTATGTTTGTGGCTGCAATCATACTGTGGACGAGCTGCTCTAAATAAATCCTCTCACAATGTACAATGTAGAGCACGTTGTGAACCATGCAGCACTATATATATATATATATATATTAAAATCACAGCATTTGCACTTTTAATCTCAGATTTATATAGCATTTAAAACAACAGAGTTGACCAAAGTGCTTCAAAGTAATACAATTTAAAACATAACATTTCCAAATTACCACATACATAAACACCAGTAGTCTAAACTACAAACACTCCAAACATTTCATTGGTCAGACTCAAAGGCCAGCGTAAACGGATGAGATTTCAGACATGACTTGAGGCTTCAATAATCACACAGAGCCCTGTTGTGAACTGGAAAAGTGACGCATCTGGCATAAAACACACATCATAATAACACTATTCAAAAATAAAATCTAGATGCCTGAAATGGAAGAAACTGAATACAAATAATTTACAACTGGATAGTAAAATGTAATAATACAAATCTAAATATCACAAGCAAGTCAAGCAAGAATAAAGGTTTGGCAAAAGAAAATGAATTACATGTTAAAGTTAGATTTTCACTTGTTAAAAGTTTTAAGAATGATTAGACACCATTTTGATGATGAAATTAAGTTAAACTTTAAAAAATGTTCTGGAAAATATTAATAATTAAAAATAACTAACTTGGTGTGTTCAATAGCACATTACAATATTAGCTTATTTTTGCTGTGGTATCGAGAACCATGACATTTCTGACTACTGAAATCTTGGTACCGTGACAACACTAGTTGCTAGGGTGTTGTGGGTGGTTGCCAGGGTTTTGCTGTGTGGTTGCTAAAGTGTTCTGAGTGGTTTGTACTGTGCTATGTGGTTGTTAGGGTGTTGTGGGTGGTTGCCAGGGCGTTGCTGTTTGGTTGCATAAGTGTTCAAAGGGGTTTTTACAGTGTTGCTATGTGGTTGCTAGGGTGTTCTGGGTGGCTTCTTGGTGGTTGCTCACTGGCCCATGTCAAGAGTCCTCAAATCTGAATGATTTTCTGGTGTCTAGATTTGGCTCGGGTCCCTCCGTCAGTATAAGACGATTGATGGATTGGATGGATGGATGGAAGGATGTTTTATCGTCTGCCAGGGGGAAATCATAGATCAAATCACTTATAAAAGTAATAGCACACTTCTCATAGTCACACAGTTTGAACATGCACTCCTTGCCAGTTCCATCTGCTTATGTCAGATGCCCATGATTTGGCCGCTTGCTGTGGTGAAACGCATGGTCTGGAGCATGTCGCCTTCGTGCGGGACCGACACCCCTGCCATTTCTGTCCTTGCCAGGTTTTCTTTTGAATCTCTTCTCCACTGAATCTATATCATTTAGCCACACATACTCCTCATGCTTTCAAACCACATTCACAAAGTTTGGCACAGACCTTCAGGTCTTTCTGATTGGGGTTGCTGTGTCTTTTCTAACAGATCGGACTTACGGTTGTTCCCTAGCGGGTAATCGAATGTCCCATAGACTTACATTGACAATGTTCAAACCGGCAAATAATCTGTCATGCAAAGCTTGTGACTAGAAACCTTTAATGTCTCTGTAAGGCCTGTATAACCTTTACATTTTTAAAGCCATTTTAAACAAGACTTTGTAATGCAAACATGAGTTTCTCTTGACAAGCTTTACATATCAAGTTATTATTCCTGTTATTGAAGTCTATGGCAGCCCCTAGAATCTCGTTTGGAGTAAAGTTGTGAAATTTGGCACACATGTGTTGGGCCTCAATAGTCTTCCTCTGGTTTTACTTCATGCCAAGTTGAGTGAAACTGATATATTCCATGTATGTCGTATCGTTTGTGCAATATAGTAAAATATGTTGTTAATGGTCTTTTCGCTACCCCTCAATCTTTCAAAACCAATTTTTCCCAAACTCTTCTCAGATTATTTATCATTGGTTAAACCAAAAAGAGGAGGTGGCTAAAATGGTTTTAACGATTGCAGACAAAAGGTGACGGCTCTTACGTGACTTGTTTTCTTTGTTGTCAGCATTACGTTTCCAAAAACCAAAGACTGAAATGTGAGAGACGGTTGAGTCCGCACTGGTTGGGAGAATATAGCGTCCACTACTTTTACTGTGAGATACAATCACGTGTACTTTGATATCAGATTTCATGATAGGGACGAGCTCCCCGATCTGACTTTATATCTTTGTCAACAGGCCTGGAAGACAGAAAAAGGGTTTCCAAGAGAGGAAACACCAGCGGTTCCGAGGCAAACGAGGACAAACACAATGTATGAATGTGCTGCCAGGCTATTTAGAGATCAGACTGGTTTGGATTGTGTATTTACATCTCTGGACTGTTTAATACTGATATATGAACTAAAAATGGAGGAAGTTGTCTTCAGGGTATCAAAGATTGAACCATGTACAGATATTTAAAGCATGTAATGACGTTCCATTGTGTACGTTCGATGGGGTTGATATGATGACTTGAAATTTATGTTGGCAATGCAAGTGTCGCAGCTTTCATGTTTGGTTATTAAATATTTGGGCTTTTTTGATGGCGCTTTCAGCTACCAAAGGAGTGTGGTATTCCCAGCTCTCTTTAATACGCTTTACCACTTTCTAATTCTGCTGATTTCTCTCCACCCCCCCCTTATTTAATGCTAAATTAAATAAGTCAAATAAAAAAAACCTGATTTAGATATTGTGTGCTGCTGTTGGTTTTGAAGCTGATGTTTTTGTTTGTACTTCTCACACTCACTTGTAGGGTTTCTTCCGACGGACGATTCGTCTTAAACTGGAGTACGATAAGTGTGTACGACGCTGTAAGATCCAAAAGAAGAACCGAAACAAGTGCCAATACTGTCGCTTTCAGAAGTGCCTCTCTGTGGGGATGTCCCACAATGGTGAGTATTACATACAGAGACGCTTATATTGGTACAGTCGGGAGCCTGGGTAGCTCAGCGAATAAAGATGCCGACTATCACCGCTGGAGTCGTGAGTTTGAATCCAGGGCGTACTGAGTGACTCCATCCAGGTCTCCTTAGCAACCAAAGTGGCCTGGTTGCTAGGGAGGGTAGAGTCACATGGGGTAACCTCCTCGTGGTCGCTAATGTGGTTCTCGGTGTGGCGAGTTGTGCGTGGATGCCGCGGAGAATAGCGTGAAGCCTTCACATGCCCTACGTCTCCACGGTAACATGTTCAACAAGTCACGTGATAAGATGCGCGGATTGACGGTCTCAGACGTGGAGGCAACTGAGATTCGTCCTCTGCCACCCGGATTGAGGTGAGTCACTACGCCACCACGAGGACTTGGAGCGCACTGGGGATTGGGCGTTACAAATTGGGGAGGAAAAAAATTAATTATATATATATATATATATATATATATATATATATATATATATATATATATATATATATATATATATATATATATATATATATATATATATATATATATATATATATATATATATATATATATATATATATATATATATATATATATATATATATATATATAAAAAAAAAATATGTAGGACTTTTTTTGTTTCTTAAATGGAAATGTGACCGTTGACGCCAATGATTCTCACTGATCTATTTCTCACACAAAGCTATCGTATGGCTTTAGAAGTAGTTTGGACTAATTTTATGGTGTTTTTTTTTTTTTGTCTTTTTTGGAGCTTGAATCCCCCTGATCACAATATTCTTTCACTGTATGCAAAAGAGCATCTCTTGAGATCCTCACAGAAATCTTATTTTGTGTTCTAAGACCAAGTCATGTGCGCTTTGAAACAATTTTTGGGGGTAAACCTAAACTTTTTAATCTTCTAAAGTTGAACGTGACATTGCAGTAACATTCCGCCTAATCTTTGACTAAATTAGCAGTGTGAAAGCTAACATAAGGGGGTTTTGCCTTTGTACTTGTCATTTCAATGTAGTGACCTCTTGCGCTGCTGTGACCCCTCCACAGTTTTAAGTGTGGAGTCAAAGGGCATCTTTTAGGAGACCAGCTAACACTACCAGCCCCGGCGAACCTCACGTCTCACACAAACTTTATGACCAGCAAAGGCATGTGTTGAAATCGCTCTGTGCTCAAGGTCTGTAATTCGAACCCTGTATATGAGGCCGACACTTGGTTCAAAACATACAGCGAGACAGTCACCCTAACCCCATTCCTCTCAGCCTTGTAGGTTAAAGACTAAAATTAGCCGACCTATGAAGAATTCTGTAACGTCATTGCATTAGGGCCGTACAGGCTAACAGACATCGAAGCTACTGCATGAATCTAAAATACCGTTCAGAAATGGTGGTCAAAATTAGAAATACTGTCGTTATTTACTCGCCCTGTTTGACTTTCTATCTTCCATGCACGTGAACGGAAAAGAACACATTTTTAGCATGTTTCTGCAACTTTTTTCCAAAAAACGACTTATTGGTGACTGTATCTGTCAAGCTCCAAAAAGAGCTAGCTAAAAGTGTGCATGTGATTTTAGTTTATTTATTTATTTATTTATTTATTTCAAGTCTTCTGAACTCATACGATAGCTTTGAGTGAGGAACAGATTACCAAAAAAAAAAAAATAATAAATTCTGTAAAAAAAAAAAAAAGCTGAATTCGAGGTTGCATCGAGGCACTTACAATGGAAGTGGATGGGGACAATTTTTGGAGGGTTTAAAGAGAAATGGGAAGCTAATTTAATACAATTATTATAATTTAATAAAAGCACATTAATTGGTTTTTACAGCCGTTTTAGATTCATGGCAAGGAAGTTGTAAAATTGGATAGAATTTTGCACAGAAAAAAAAAATCATGTTAGCATAAACGAGTATTTTAACTAGCGGTAGACTGATAATCGGTTTTACTGATTAATTGGTGCCGATTGTTACTTTTTGGAACTATTGGTTAACGGCAAAAAATCTATGCCGATAGTTTTCAAAATAAGAGCCCCAGTGTTTTGCTGGCTTGTTTATACGTAAAAGTCCCGTGTTATGAAACAAATCTTGATTTTTCTCTGGTTGTTTTGTGGATTTCGGTTGAACAATAAACTGCATCTGGGATTTAATTAATTTAGGACTCTTTGCCTGTCGCGGTTAGGAAAGAATAAGACAATTCTTTGGCATAAATACATTTTAAACTATTAACCGATTAATTGGTTTATCTGCCTTTCCCACCACCTTAGTTATGTATCGGCCAAATCCACTATTGGTCGACCTCTAATTTTAACATTTATGGATTGTCCCGTTGACTACTCTTGTAAGGGGTTCAGTGTAACCCTAATTTTTACTATTTATTACTGGTAATGCGGCAACATTATGCCACATATGCTGTAGATTGAGATTCATTTATATTGAATCCGGAATATTCCTTAGAAGAAAAATTATGTTTCCAAGTTTAATGTCAAAAAGTCAAAATGGACAATTCGGTAATCAAAATTATTTGTATGAGAATTTAACGCCAGCCAATGTCCGAATCATGACTATGCTTGGGCTTTGGGTGCAGTAAGCGTGGTCCATCTTATCTGAGGTTCTTCTGTACATCCCTGAAACAGCCATCCGCTTTGGGCGAATGCCACAGTCGGAGAAGCTGAGGTTGAAGGCAGAGATCCTGACGGGAGATCGAGAGGTTGAGGACCCTCAGCTGGCCGATCAGAAAACTCTAGCCAAGCAGATCTACGAGGCGTATCTGAAGAACTTCAACATGAACAAATCCAAAGCACAAACCATCCTGATGGGCAAGACCAACACGCCGGTATGATCATCCAGCCATGTGTGACTAAAATGTGCATTGTTTGCATCAGGCTGAAGAGTGAAAAATTTCTGATGTTAAAACGTATTTTTTTTATATATATATATATATATATATATATATAAAAAATATAGGTGGCCTGGGTAGTTCAGCGAGTAAAGAAGCTGGCCACCATCTCTGCAGTTGCGAGTTTGAATCCAGGCGTGCTGAGTGACTCCAGTCAGGTCTCCTAAGCAACCAAATTGGCCCGGTTGCTAGGGAGGGTAGAGTCACATGGGGTAACCTCCTCGTGGTCGCTATAATGTGGTTCGTGTGCGTGCGTGTGCGTGCGTGCGTGTGCGCGCGCCGCGGAGAATGGCGTGAAGCCTCCACACGTTACGACTCCACGGTAACGCGCTCAACAAGCCACGTGATAAGATGCGCGGATTGACGGTCTCAGATGTGGAGGCAACTGCGATTCGTCCGCCGCCGCCCAGATTGAGGCGAGTCACTGCGCCACCACGAGGACTTAGAGCACATTGGAAATTGGGCGTTCCAAATTGGGGACAAAAAAATATGCTATTTATAATTTAATAATGATATATATTTAATTATTTCTTTATGCAATTAAATTGATTATAATTCGATTAATTAATCAGCATATCCTATAATTAATTAGATTCAAAATCTAATCCATTGACAGACATTTCCATTAGTAATTTTGTTGACGAAATTAACATCGGTCTCAACAAGATGCGCTTTTAAAAGGCAGTTCTTTTTCAACATGCCACACTGTCAAAAAAACGATGCCCCTACGTGAAAAGTTGAAAACCAAAACGAGACATAACGGTCAGAAACGTCCGACTGGTGCATGTTTACATAGCAATACAGAAATGTGTTCAGTGTGAAGATTTTTGTATGGGAAAGACATGCATTTTCTTCAAGCGTAATTATATGAAAATGCACACTTTAAGAGTTTCTGTTGGTTTGAGTCATGGTGCAGTGGGTTGTGCACATGCTCACATAAGGGCAGGTTTGTTCACAGCGATGCAGGTCAAATAATGTCCCCAACTTATCCCTCGTTCTTTTCACACTTTCCTATAAGATAACTGGCAAAAAGCCCATAACTTAGTTCTTTGTTGAAGCTTCCTTTGACAAGGGTCGTAGGACAAGGTTGTTCAAGCCAACATACAGACTTGGTTAAGCACTTCAAAATCCCTTAACCAAGACCAGAATTTCCTATTGTAACTCCTATAACTTTCCAACTGCATCCAAACTTGGCACAGGCCTTCAGACAGTTCTGGAACAGTGTGCTCTGACTTTTCTAGCTGATCGGAATTATGGTTTTCTCACAGAGGACGATCAAATATCGGCAAAATCCCATAGACTTACATTGACGGAATGTTCAAACAGACCAAGACTGTTCAAACTCGATTAAAAAATTCAAATGTAAACAAACCCACAGAAGGCCTTAACACTCTCTCTCTCTCTCTCTCTCTCTCTCTCTCTCTCTCACACACACACTTTCTTTCTCTGTTCTTCAAAGGCTTGTCAAGTCAACATTAAAGTTTCTATTGACCAATCTAGTTGACATAGTTTCACCCATGTTTTTTGGGTGTGTGTACATGTCAACGAGGATGTGTTCCACCTCAAACGTATTACCCCACATGCATCTGCAACACTAGCATGATTGTTTCTGCTCGAGCGTGGATTCCTTAGCGCCGTGCGCTGCAGGATGTCAGCCAGCTGTTGTAATGAGAGCAGCTGGATTAAGAAGTGTCTTTCATCTCCTCTCTGTCTCACAGTACGCTCCTCCTCCCTCACGGCCTTGTAAACAAGTCTCAGAGTGTTAGGCTGACCTCTCTAATGGAGACGAGGAGTGTTCGAAGTTGTAGTTATGTTTGCAGCAAGTGTCGCCATCTGAATTATTTCAGATTGTGATGTTCGTGAGAAGACGACGTGGTACATATTGCTGCATTTGTTTTTGTGTTGTCCTTTTGAAACATAAATGCACAAATACAACTTTTTCTCACGGCCAGTCTGTCTTTTCACAATTTTAGCACCAGTATTAACTTAATTTCATGTGCATACTCACATTTTTGGCCTATTTTTATCTTTCGGATGAAAACCGAGAAGGGAAAAAAAAAAAAAAAAAAAAAAAAAAAACTTTTGACTGGAAATTTTTCATGGATGATATTTTGGTGCACCCCTAATGCCAAGATTTTTTACTACTTTTATTAATGAAAAAAAAAAATTACAAAATGTCAAACATTAATCAGACTCTCCTTATTGATTTATTTTTGTAAATACCGCTTGTAACCCAGAGAAAATGATCTACAAAACAATTTAAAGGGATAGTTCACCCAAAAATGTAAATGTTATATAATTTATTCACCGTTATGTTTTTCCATGTAAAACAAAAGATGTTAGGCGGTATATTACCAATTCTGATGACAAAATGTTACCTCCCTCAATATATATGTGCTGGCTCATGGTCAGGAATGTCGTACCTCGTGGACTCATTCGGTCCTCCACCCTTATAGATCCTATATACGTGTAGAATATAGTCAATCTCTTCCAAATCGTTCCATGAATGCATGCTTTAAATCACTTATATTTGCGTTCATAACTGTTTAAACTCCCAAAAACGTGCATCTAAAGACTGTGTCAGCCGTATGATGAAGCAAAGTTCATGTAAGTCAACGGGTGCTAGCATGATATTTGTGTGAATTTTGTCCAGGTGCCGGATTCACGAAACTTTCTTAAATAAAATTCTTATCAATTTTCTTATTTTCGACCTCAAGGAAAACCTTTTTTTTTTTGTATTTTATTTATTTTTCTTCCCAATTTGGAAAGCCAAATTCCCAATGCGCTCCAAATCCTCGTGGTGGCGTAGTGACTCAGTTGTCTCTCACGTGACTTGTTGAGCACGTTACCGTGGAGACATAACACGTGTGGAGGCTTCACGCTATTCTCCGCTGCAACACGCACCACCGAGAGGTAGCCACCACGAGGAGGTTACCCCATGTGACTCTACCCTCCCTAGCAACCGGGCCAATTTGGTTGCTTAGGAGACCTGGCTGGAGTCACTCAGGACACCCCAGATTCGAACTCACGATTCCATGGGTGGTAGTCAACATCTTTACTCACTGATATACCCAGAGATATACCCGGACCCCCCCTTAAGGAAAACATTAAGAACCTTTTGTATTCCCAAAATACTTCTTTAGAATGTTCTTTAACCACTAGGCCACCCCACCTGATATTGTTAACAAAAATGGCATTAATAAACACTTAATAGTGAAACATGTTATTTTTAAAAATTGGTAGTGAATTGAGGAAATATTGTGGAAAAATGAGCACTGATATAATTTAAGCAATATTTAATTTAAGTCTCTTTTTCCATCAATAAACAAATTATATCGGCTGTCATCCATCCGGTACTGTCGATTTAGGCCATTGAAAAACCAATATTGGTTGACGATTATTCGGTAATTTTATTCATCAGTAATTCGATATGCTTCATTTTGATTTGGTTTTTCCAGCCTTTTGTCATTCATGACATGGAGACGCTGCAGTTGGCTGAACAGACGTTTGTGGCGAAGATGGTGGGCACTTCCGGGGGACTGTTGAATAAAAGCGCTGAGGTCCGAATATTCCACTGCTGCCAGTGCACGTCAGTGGAAACGGTAACTGAACTGACGGAATTCGCAAAGTCTGTGCCAGGATTCTCCAATCTGGACCTGAATGACCAGGTTGGTGCCAAATACGGGCCGCATGTACTTTTAAAAACGCACAGAGCCCAATAAGCAGAAATGATTGCTGGCTTTACACTGAACATGATTACATGCTTTCTCTGTGGTGAAGTGTAATGTTATAGTTTGACACTAGGTGGAGCATGTGGTAAAATATGTAGATGATGATGATGATAATAATAGACTATTTTATATATGCCTTTTAAAGAGGCCTCTCAAGATAGAGCTTAACTTGAACGGATGTCGGATCATTACTAATGAAATATCTGTCACTCATATATCCCCCTTTCACATATGCTGATACTGTTAAATAAATGTGTTCATTGATTACAGTCTGTTCTTTAACAGGTGACGTTATTAAAGTACGGCGTTCACGAGGCATTCTTTGCCATGTTGGCATCTTGCATGAATAAAGATGGTCTGCTGGTGGCATACGGTAGCGGTTTCATCACCAGAGAGTTTCTAAAGAGCTTACGACGACCGTTCAGCGACATGATGGAACCCAAGTTTCAGTTTGCAATGAAGTTTAATTCCCTCGATCTGGACGATAGTGATCTCGCACTGTTTGTCGCTGCCATCATCTGTTGTGGAGGTATAATTACCACCCAGAACACATTAGCAACCACTTACTAATGCCCTATTCATCCATTTATGAACCTTAGCAACCACCTTGCAATGCCCAAGCAACCACCCACATCTCCTTCGCAACCACTTACAAAATACCCAAACAACCAAATAGAACACCCTAGCAACGACATCGCAACACCATTGAAACTGCACAGAAACTTGTTAACAACCACCCAGAACACCTTAGCAACCACTTACTAATGCCCAATTAATCAATTTGCATTATTCAATCTGTAATAAACCCTAGCAACCATATAGCTACGCCAAGAACCACACAAAACACTTTTGCATCTACATAGTTGTCCTAACAACCACTCCATAGCAACTGCCCAGAAACCCCCTTGCAACTGCATAAAAATGTGTTAACCACTCATAAGTGGTTGCTGTGGTAATTCTAGGTGGTTGCTAAGGTATTCTAACACCCTAGCAATCTCAGAGCAACACCAAAGAAACTGTCCATAGCAGTGTGTTTTCAATGACTTAAGCAACTGCATAGCAACCACCAAAACACCCTAGTAACAACTTAGGAATACCCTATGTATGTGTTATTCAATGCACTGTATGTAACCATAGCAACAACTTTGCAATGACCAAGCAACCACCCAGAACACACTTCTAACTAGGTGGTAATGTCTTTAATAACCACTCAAAACACCTTGGCAACCACTCAGCAGTGCCCAAGCAACTACTTAAAACACCCTCATTGTAACTTCATAGAAAGTGCCCAGAACACCGTAGCAACTGCATACCAATGTGTTTACAACCACTCAGAACACCTTAGCAACCACGTAAAAATGCTTAAGCAATTATTTAGAATACCCTAGCAACCACCTGGCAACACCATAGCAACTGCCCAGAACACAAGCAATGGCATACCAACATAATAACCACCACTTAGCAACTGCAAAGCAACTCTGCAACCACCAGAACATCATAGCATCTCTATGGCGAGTTCTGCATTGGCAAGCACCTCTCTGGTTTTCTTCAGAACATGTAACATTCTAGTTCCTTGTTAAACAATTATTACCATTATTGAGTGCTTTCGTGTGCCAGTGATGTCATTCAATAGTCCTGAGCTAATCTGTTTCTTTCCCGACTTGTCTTCCAGATCGGCCAGGGCTGGTGAACGTCCCGCATATCGAACGCATGCAGGAGAGCATCGTTAACATACTTCAGCTACATCTTAAGTGCAACCATCCCGATAACAACTTCCTGTTTCCTAAACTCTTACAGAAACTAGTGGACCTACGGCAACTGGTTACGGAGCACGCTCTCTTAATACAGGAAATCAAGAAGACGGAAGACACGTCGCTGCATCCCTTACTGCAAGAAATTTACAGGGACATGTACTGAGTTGAGTTTGGCAATCTGAGACTCTAGAACGGATTGTAGACCATGAATGATTCCTTATTCTAGTTTATTTCTGGAAATGTACGGAAAAGGACATTCTCGGAGCGGGACGTTGCTCTTAGGCACCCTCCAAACTGATCACTTTAAACCGGCCTCACGTGAACCACTATTCCTGTGATTTGGTGGGATTCTGATGGTGAAATGCATGGAGAGGGACTTAAGGGCTCAAATGGCATTGGCCATGTTTGTTTGTTGGTTTATAGAGAAACTTAATGCCAGCTGAAACTGGACCTGTTGTGTGTAGGTTGGATTTGTTTTTTTTTTTTTTGGTGGTATTTTTAAAAAATGCTTACTGGCTTGTTTAGGCCAGAAACTGTGAATATAAACCCTAAAATCAACTTCATACAGAAATATTGATTTTTGTATTTACACAGTATATTTTGATAGCGAGAACTACCAGCACACACATTTTCAGCAAAACCGCACCTAAGTGACTTTACCGTAACTAGTGAAACTGGTCGTTTTGTACCATAAAACGTGACCTGTCATTATTTGTATAGCTCTCTAAATCACATACACTGTATCCTAATCAGGCAAAACAAGTTTCCAGCGTCAAGTACGTCAATTCACACTGAAAACTAAAATGTTGTGCAACGTGCTAAAATCAGCGAAAACGTTACGTGATTCAATACTATCAGCAAAAATGCGGCGTGACACCATAAAATCATCAAAATGCTGAGTGATATGGAAAATTGGCAAAAATTATGTGATGCAATGAAATTTGGCATGATGCAATAAAATCAGCAAAACTGCTGCTTGACGAAATAAAATCATAGCAAAAATCCTGCGTGATTCGCTAAAATTGCATTAAAAATACAGTGATATGAAATCAAACTGAATATGCTGCGTGATGGGACAAAATCACAGTGAAATGCTGCGTGATACGATAAAATATGCGAAAATGCAGCTTGATTCGAAAAAAATCACAGCCAAAGTGTGACGCGATAAAAACACCTTGAAATGCTACGTGATATAAAATCAGCAAAAATGCAATAATATCAGCAGAAATTGTGCGTGACGCAATATAATGACAGCAAAAATGCTGCGACGTGATAAAAACAGTGCCGCGTGACACAAAAAAAAAATCTTAGCGACAAAACGGTGTTATGCGACGAAATCGAACCGAAAATGCTGTGATTTAATGCATGATTAAATCACAGCAAATATGATGCATGGTGCGATTTTTAAAATCACAGAAATGCTGCATGACGTGATAAATTCACAGCCAATCAGAACATATTTGGTGTTTAAGCAGCTAAATGGAGCTTGATTTAGACCAATGAGATTTTAACATGGGCGGAGCTACACAGGACAACACGATGAAATTGGAAACCAAGCAAGCGGCAAAATATCGTGTTCTGCCACAACTGGTTAGGACAAAATTCACATTTATTTGGAAGAGGATTTATCACATGCTGCTTAATTGCATCACGCCTGGTTAAGACAATATATTAGCATCACGGTAACCTGGACATCGCGACTATGTTAGCATATCAGCGCAACTTTCAATCACAAGACTCAGTGCCCACATTCCTATACCTCATGACCGAAGCCTTTGGACGTACACCTGATCTAACAGGTTGTGCTGTGCTCTTAAATGAATTATATAGCGATTTAAAAGGGCTAAATGTAGCAAAGAAATGACAAATACGGGCTGTTTTCATTTCACAACATATTAACAAGTTACAGCATTTGCAAGCAGTTTATTTTGGCTTTGCACACTGAACTCAACAGAGAAACTAGTGCATTTGCATATATTTAATATTTACATGTAAAGTAGACCTCATTAAGGTCAAGTTTGAAATGGTCCTGAAAGCTCCATACCCACAAACCCCTCTCCCGAAAATACTCAACTTGAAACTCATTTTCTCTGAAAACCACCGTGCCTCTTCTGAACTTACAAACGGGTGCATTTTCAAACTTTACTTTCTATTCAAAGATAATTGTGTACAAATTAACCTGCCGTTATCTACGTTAACAAATGCAAAAATGTGTATTTTAAGTTTTCCGCATGTCACAAGCTACACGTCCCAAAGTTGTTATCCGTTACGAGTGATGACAGATTATCGTCACTCTTAACTTTTAAAAGAATCGTCAAATCTTTAGTTACCTTTTAATGCAAGAAAAGTTGAGAAAAAATATCTTGGTCACTACTCAGGGTGTTCACACTAACAAGGATTTTAGTTTCGAATTTTATTTTTTTTTTTTCTTCTCTCTCATTTCAGTGTTTTCGTTTTCATCCCCAACAACACAGCACTGTAAATACTTTGTCAATGTGAGTTTCGCACTGTGGTTGGTTGTTTCACACGTCAATAAAATGGCCGATTTCGTATTTTTAAAAAAAATCGTAGATTCGTAATTTTGTTCGTATTTTAGCGCACGTTTATATTGTCGGTTTCGTTTTCACATTCGCAAACTCCCTTTTATTTTAAATTAACAAAAAATACATTTTTCACTGCTAGTTGTCTTCGCGATTAGTTTTCGCTAGCAATAGCAATATTAGCTTTCACACTTGTAGCATTTTAATTCGCTGAAGGTCTCGAAGTCACTGAACTTTTGGTTGCTAATAGGTTCCTACGCAACAAGTTGACTAACTTTACCGCACCAGAAATGGTCGTTGTTGCTCATGTGACCGGAATTGCTAACTCGAGTTAGCAAAAACATTTTGTTGCTACAAAGGGACTTTAATGCATGTGTCAAATGTTTGATTTTTTTAACTGGAGACGATATAACTTTATATCCCATCTATCTTTTGATGAATGCTTTGTAACGGCTCAGAGCGGCTCTGTATTATACAGTACGCAAGATTGTAACTATATTGTTAATTAAAATGAATCTTTTTATACTAAAGCAAATGTATCTTTATTAATATATATAGTAGGTATTGTGAGTTTTGTGCAGTGTAAATATGTGGAACGTGCAACCCGGTAGCAGCTTGATTTGCCATCTAAAGACACTTGCTTGGGAATTTTGTGTTGCAATTTCCACATTCCTTTTGATTTTCCAGTGTGGAAGACCTGCACTCCTTTGAGCGCGAAATATTAAATGGAGCGGGCTGAGATGTGGTGGGTTTTTTTTTTTTTTTTTTTTTTTTTTTTTTTTTTTAAATGTTAGATATTAGCAAGCAAAATGTAATAACTTAGATTATCTATACTGCTATGTGACACACGTCAAGCCAAATGGTGCGTAAATCAGCAAAGCACTATTAGGACATTTTCGTAAATTCATAATTGCAGAAAAATCACGTTTAGTGTGCATCGTTTGTATTTGTCCTTGTTTGCTTGTTTTTCTTTATTTCATTTTTGACTAGTAATTATTTTCAAATCCGTTTATATGCTTACAATAATGATTTAATGATGGTTGCTTGATGTGTAAATGTGTCTGTTTTAAAACGGTTGAAGAGTGAATTGTCAAAGTTTGGAACGGAATGCTACAATTTACTAAATACTGTGCAAAACATACTGTAGACTGCATACTACATTTTAAAAGTAGTGTGTGATATGGTATGCATTATGCAATGTAAACTCTTCAAACAGAAGTATGTTATACTGATGTCACGTGACCTTATCGCATCCGGTTATCGAAAATACTAAAAATAGAAAATGGTTGGATAAAGACGCTACCACACCTGGAGTTCGAAACCAGGGCGTGCTGAGTGACTCCAGCCAGGTCTCCTAAGCAACCAAATTGGGCCGGTTGCTAGGGAGGGTAGAGTCACATGGGGTAACCTCCTCGTGGTCACTATAATGTGGTTCTTGCTCTCGGTGGGGCGTGTGGTGAGTTGTGCGTGGATGCCGCGGAGAATAGTGCGACGCCTTCACACGCGCTACATCTCCATGGCAATGCACTCAACAAGCCACGTGATAAAAATACGTAAAACATGCAAAGATGCGACACAAATTAAGCGAATGGCGTAACTCGAACATGCGAAATCGCTTCATTCGCGTAAAAATTAGCATTACGCGATGTCGCAAAAGCCTATCAGCATTCAAGTCTCTGACGTAGTAGCAGAAGGATGAAAAATTGTATGACACAACATCATACATGTACAGAGACCGGACGAAAAAAGGCATCACTTGGAGGAAAGTGAAGTCGTAGAAGCCCCGCCTCCTGGCCTTTTCCGGAAGAGAAGCGGGAATACTCGCGGGTTCGCGTTAATCGCGCGAACGCAAGTTTAAACACAATTTTAGAATCCAGCGGTCAAACTCGCGCGAGCAATGCAGGGCGAAAATTCCGAAAATAACGCATATGTCGTCCTGGGCCTTTTAATACAGACTGTAGAAAATTGTGTGAACACAAAGCAGTTTATGGCACATCTGAATGGCGTATTTAAAGCATTCATTTCAGTTCACAATATCTCCCAGAGTAAAAAGTGACCGAACGTTTGTATCATGTATGCTAACGGAGCAAATGTATGCATCAAGTATTAATTTGTCTTTTTGTGTTTAATTCATTGATCCAAATGAAATGTTCGATTGTCACATTAAAAGTGACACTTTGCTTTTCTTACTAGAAGGGATTTTAACAATGTCATATCAGGGAATTGTCACGGTCTTCCCGTAGCCGTAGCACAGATTACCGTAATATAGTTCTGTCGTTTCTAATAAATGCTTGATTTTAAACAGCTGGTTGATGCACAGATCTGTGAGTTTGTACTAGCTGTTGATTATAAGTATAATGATGCACAAACGCATCACTGGGGGTGTTTATTTTCATTTTTGTTTGTTTGATTATTTTTAAGATGGTTTAACAACCAGATAAATGTTTGAGAAATGTACGTATATATCTAGTCCTGTCTCAAAATAAAAGGTGTCTTTGTAAAACTCAACTCATAAAGCTCTCCAGTGGTGAATAATCAGATCTCTGGGATTATAATGTGCAATATATGCTTTATAACCCTATTATATTACAACTTTAAAGTCCACTGTTTATTATAAATGTGCTATATAGACAAATCTGCCTTCAGTATTATACTCTTATAACAATATATCCCACTCATTAACTATAATACTGTATACACTCTATAATACATATTAAAAATACAACAGAGTTTTTACATTTCAATAGTTTAAATAAAAGTCTTAACTTGCTCAAATAATAATTAATACATTTTCTGATATGTATGGAGGAACATCAAAGCATAAAATATTATTTTGAAGTCATATACAAGCCTAAATAAATACACAAATATATATTTATTATATTATTCTAATAATTATTAATGTATCACGCTTTACATAATCATGCTGCGATGTGTGTCGAGTCAAATCACGTTTTATCTTTATCTAAATATTCTAAAGCTTCACTTCACTGTTCCCCATCGCGAAGCACCGGGCTGCTCTTGTCCCAGTACAAGCCCCAGGCTCACAGGCTGAACTCCCGGATCTCCTCCGGACCGCCGACCGCGGACAGCCTGCACGCCGGCGAGCTGCTCACTATCGTCAGCCTGCTGCAGTTCAGAGCGGGGAGACTGCCGAGAGCGAGCGACTCTCCCCGGCCACGGTGGAGCAGAACGCCCGCGGGATACTGGAGAGCATCCAGCGGGTCTTCACCAACCATGAGGTGTATTTCTGCCCGGACCCGAGTAAACTGCAGTTGCCAATGGGGACAAGATTTAAAATGATTGTCGCAATAAATTATTTTTGGCTAATATTGTCCCTTTTTTTTTTTTTGTAGGCGCTTAATAAAAAAGTCGTGCTCAGCAAATCACAGTATGATATACTTTGTTGTAATTTGTGGAGAAAGGCTTATATGATGCTTTAACACTCTTGTCTTTAAGCAGAATTTGGATAAAGGATCATTAGACCCGTTGATTGCTTTCGGTTCAATGCTACGGAAGCCCTGAACCGCAAGGTGGGGAAAAAAATAATAAAATGCATGCGGTACCAAACTTGGCCACCAGGTGCCACTATCAGTAAACATGTAATCTTATGCTTTTAATGCTTTCTCTGTTTTTATATACTTTAATTATAACATGTATTATTTATTTAAGGGTTTGCTAATCTTATTCAAGACAAAACCAGGTTATGTATGTTTCATATGGCAAATTTGATTCCTTTGAACTGAACAAAAATATTCAAAACCAGTCTGAATCAAAATTACAAGCGAACTCCACTGGGGGAGACAAGAAACTGCTCATTTGAGTTTAAATTATAATTTGTATTTTTTCTGTAATTTATGAAATATACTTGTAATTTTGATACTTAAGTCGATTGAAAATCCGTTACTTTTACTTAAGTCGTTTTTTCGTTAGCTACTTTAACTTTTACTTGAGTCAATTTCCATGAAGGTCTCTTTACTTTTACTCAAGTATGACAAATGGATACTTTATACAACACTGTGTTAGTACAGTAATCTACTGTATATCAGTGGCGTAGCTAGACCCTGGCTGATAGGGCTGAAGCCCCGGATCTTTTGTTAATTGCCCCAAATGTTTTTTGTGATGAACTTGTATTAACTGACAGTTCACATTTTGACTTTTACCTGCTGTTTGTTGTCAAATTCATCAGACAAATCATTACAAATGCCTCGAATGGGAGTTCGTTGTTGTGTAACAACTGGAGTTATTTTTTAGTTTGAAATTGTTGGTATATCTAAACACTTGTATGCCGTTTGCTCAGTGTTACATGGTGGAAGCGAAGGAATGTATTGAAGAAAACTGTAAACATGGGGAAATTATTATGTCTGTCCTTTTGAACTGTTAGGGGTACATCTGGTAATGTTAATATTGTAATATGTAATCTAATTTATAAACGAAAAGATCATTTATAAATTATAAGATCATTTATAAATGTCATGTGCAGACTTTCATGGTGGAATTTAATTATAATAGTATATTTTGATTTTGTCTTAAATAAGGTTTGTAAACCCTTATATTAATAATAAATGTATTATTCAACTATATAGCAAGAGAGAAAGCATTAAAACACCCCGGCAACTGCATAGCTATGTGCTGAAACACAGTTAAAACAACTTAGCAACAGCATAGCAACAACCTGACAACCACCTAGAACACCCTGGCAACTGCAGAGCAATGTTCTAAAAACACAGAAAACCACTTAGCAACAGCATAGCAACAACCTGGCAACCACATACTGTAGCAATACGCCAAACACACAGCATATATCACCTTGACAACTGCATAAACTGTACTTAAGTACAGTAATTATTTGTACTTCATTACTATACACTTCTGATTCTGCAAGCATCATTTCTAAATCTTCTTTTGTTCACAATCCACACACCAAGTATATTTTAATGCATGCTCCAGTCATCTTGTTCTGTTATTCGTGTTTAGTCGGATAAAGGATGTTTATTGCGATGGGATTCCCTCAGATGCAACTCATAATAGCAACACAGCGAGATACAAGCCTAAATAGCACAATGCATAGGTCTTAAAATGCTAAAATCTCACATTAAAGTCAAACAAAAATGATTCAAATACTGGTTCACATTTCCATGTCATGTGCGTGGAGTTACACTGCTGCGTATAAAAGGCCTCTTTACTATTTAAACACTATTTAAAGGTGTTTGGAGATGCATTTATAAAAACGTAAAGTTATTTTTAACTTTATAGCCACGTTAAATAAAATAAAAAATTAAGATTTATAGGGGAAAGTCGTAATATTTTGCAAATAAAGTAAAAATAACGAGAATGAAGAGATATTTAAAGCGAAGAAATCTCAATATTAGGCCAAACAGAGCGTCATCATCACAACGACAGAACGGACGGCGAGCCAGCAGCTTCATTAACGCAAGAGATGGATGTGGAGAATGTAATCGTATATGGAAACTGACAAATAAGAAGAAAAGTGTAGAATGTGCAAAAAAAAAACAACAAAAAACAAATGTTAGATGAAAATGTTTAGAAATGAGTATTGTGGATGAATCCATGAGAAGTGTCCTACAATGGTGGTGGCGTAGTGGGCTAAAGCACATAACTGGTAATCAGAAGGTTGCTGGTTTGATCCCCACAGCCACCACCATTGCGTCCTTGAGTAAGACACTTAACTCCAGGTTGTTCCGGGGGGATTGTCCCTGTAATAAGGGCACTGTAAGTCACTTTGGATAAAAGCATCTGCCAAATGCATAAATGTAAATGTACAAGTCAATCAGGGTTCCTCCGGATCTTTAAAAAAAAGTCTTAAAATGTCTTGAATTCAGTGTTCTCAAATATAAGTTAATAAGAAGTCTTAAACGGTAAAACAAAAGTCTTCATTATCATTTGTTTTAAATTTTGAGAGCGTAACGATAAAGACATTTCGATATTGTATTAATTGATTATTGAACTGCAGAAGTCTGCAATTGAATTGAAAAATAAATAGTCTGTATGTGCTGTGTGCTTCAAAGATATATTGAAGAATAAACTCATTTTGTCAGAGTCTGAAGCCTAGCAGTCTGTCCTCACGACAAATGTGCCGATGCATCACGTGTGACTTGCTCATGATGTGCTTTCCCGATCCCATTCCCACTCTTCTCCCGTTATTTCCTGTCACCTCTCCACTATACTGT
The DNA here is from genome assembly GCA_032164185.1 of Moxostoma hubbsi. NCBI lineage: Eukaryota > Metazoa > Chordata > Actinopteri > Cypriniformes > Catostomidae > Moxostoma > Moxostoma hubbsi. The sequence continues at coordinate 3,283,954 of JAVLUX010000040.1, forward strand.
CCACCCTAATGCCAAAAGCCCCCACCCTTTTCTGCTGGGTTTGTTATAAGCAGTGAGGGAAGAAATGCTTTCTTGTTGATGTTGAACTTTGCCTGTGTGTTACTTATGTACAGAGAATCACCAGTTCAGAATCACTTGTGCTTGAAAACAGCTGATAACCAATAAATCTTGACCCCTGGTTGAAACACCATGTAAGTTTCTGGCCTGGTATTATCTTACAAAGGAGTGCAATGAGTTATGTGTACTGTAGGTGGCAGGAGTGGATCACTGTAGATCTGCTAAAAGAAAAAGATTCATGCACAGTAAATGTACATTTAAATGTTACTGTAACATTTGCCATGGTCTTTCTTTTACCTCTATATAAAAGCAACAATGTTTACACTGCTAGACTTACTTTCTGCATCCCAAAAGAAAGGTTTTAACTTAGTCTAACTAACTTTCTAGTAACTAAAACTGGTATGACTATATATACCTGTATATATGTATATATTTATTTTAAATAAGACTGATCAAGGAGGGAGTGATAATGGAATTTACTGTGGTATACTTTCCGTTTCTTAAAGATCAGCATATATATGTTAATTTGATTAAAATCTGGTACTTGATGTGATGATCAATCTACTGTTTAGGTCATTGATCACTATGATCTACAGACAGGGCAGGACTGTTGATCTGGCATACCAGGCATTTTCCCGGTGGGCCGACACACTTTGGGGCCGATCAGGGCCATTGGGAGAACCAAGCGGGTCGGTGGGTCGGCCGCGAAACGGGTCACGATAAGCTAAAATGAGCTGCTGCGTTATGCAGAACGGACCACAAAACGGCGCCACGATATGCAGAAAAGGACAGTGAACACCCCCCGCTCAACTTGGGCCAGTTGCTAAAATCCCGGGCCGATTTCTCTTCCCAGTCCAGTCCTGCCTACAGATTCTTTCAGTCTTTGTTTTATCTAGAGATTGCTGTGGATGGAAAGATTGTTGGATATTTTTGTTAGACTAAATAAAATTTAGTGTCAGAATTTAACTTTTTCATAAAGAAGCAATAATCTATTTTTTTTCAGCATTTTTGTTTTGTTTAGTTTTTTACATTTATGATGACTTTTTTTTTAATATAAAACAAACGACAACAACCAAATACTGACATTCTTTAATTCAAATACTCCAGTGTAATCAATCCATTAACACATGAACAATCTGAATAATCAGAATGAAAATGGTTGTGAAAACGCCATAAGTAATGCTTTAAAGTGTCTGGAAAATGCTTTCAAAGTGATTCAACATCAGCTTTATCATTTGAAGCTAGTGTTGAATGAGGATAAATCTAAGCTTATGATTTAAAAAATTCAAAGAAATGTGAATTGGACTGAAAATATTTCCACTTATATGTTGCATGTACTATATGGTCTGTGGTCTCAGGATACTCATGACTGTTCCTAAAGTCAAGTCAAGTGGTTTTATTGTTGTCCAACCTTATACAGTTAGTATAGTACACAGCGAAACAAGACAACGTTCCTTCAGGACCATGGTGCCACATACAACAACACGGGACAAACACAGAACCACATGAGACTACACAGACTAAATAAAGTACCTAAATAAAGTGCACATGCAAACGTGTGCAAAAAGTACGGGACAGTACAATAAATTACTAAAAATGAACAGGACAATAGACACAGTGAGAGACAGTGCAGCGCCGACCAGTATACAGTAGTGCAAAAAGATGACAGTTACTAAAAATGCCAAATGTAAACATAACATACTATGAGATGGTGTTCTATGGACATAGCAGTTATTGAGGTAGCAGACAGTTATAAAGTGACAATAAATAAAGTGCAACTCAGGACATGTGCGTGTGTGTGTGTCAAACCAGTCTCTGAGTATTGAGGAGTCTGATGGTTTGGGGGAAGAAGCTGTTACACAGTCTGGCCGTGAGGGCCTGAATGCTTCGGTACCTCTTGCCAGACAGTAGGAGGGTGAAGAGTTTGTGTGTGGGGTGTGTGGGGTCGTCCACAATGCTGGTGGCTTTGCGGATGCAGTTTTTTACGTAAATGTCTTTGATGGAGGGAAGAGAGACCCCGATGATCTTCTCAGCTGTCCTCACTATCCTCTGCAGGGCTTTGCGGTCCAAAACGGTGCAAGTCCCAAACCAGGCAGTGATGCAGCTGCTCAGGATGCTCTCAATAGTCCCTCTATAGAATGTAGTCAGGATGGGGGGTGGGAGATGTGCTTTCCTCAGCCTTCAAAGAAAGTAGAGATGCTGCTGGGCTTTCTTGGTAACAGAGCTGGTGTTGAGGGACCAGGTGAGGTTCTCCACCAGGTGAACACCAAGGAATTTGGCGCTCTTGACGATCTCCACAGAGGAGCCGTCGTTGTTCAGCGGGGAGTGGTCACTCTGTGCTCCCCTAAAGTCAACAAACATCTCTTTTGTTTTGTCCACATTCAGAGACAGGTTGTTGGCTCTACACCAGTCCGTTAGCCGCTGCACCTCCTCTCTGTATGCTGACTCGTCGTTCTTGCTGATGAGATCCACCACGGTCGTGTTGGGTTTAGGGGGTGTGTTGGGTTTAGGGGTTGTGTTGGGTTTAGGGGATGTGTTGGGTTTAGGGGTTGTGTTGGGTTTAGGGGATGTGTTGGGTTTAGGGGTCGTGTTGGGTTTAGGGGGTGTGTTGGGTTTAGGGGTCGTGTTGGGTTTAGGGGATGTGTTGGGTTTAGGGGGTGTGTTGGGTTTAGGGGTTGTGTTGGGTTTAGGGGATGTGTTGGGTTTAGGGGTTGTGTTGGGTTTAGGGGTTGGGTTGGGTTTAGGGGATGTGTTGGGTTTAGGAGTCGTGTTGGGTTTAGGGGTTGTGTTGGGTTTAGGGGATGTGTTGGGTTTAGGGGTTGTGTTGGGTTTAGGGGTTGGGTTGGGTTTAGGGGATGTGTTGGGTTTAGGAGTCGTGTTGGGTTTAGGGGATGTGTTGGGTTTAGGGGTTGTGTTGGGTTTAGGGGTTGTGTTGGGTTTAGGGGATGTGTTGGGTTTAGGGGTCGTGTTGGGTTTAGGGGGTGTGTTGGGTTTAGGGGTCGTGTTGGGTTTAGGGGATGTGTTGGGTTTAGGGGGTGTGTTGGGTTTAGGGGTTGTGTTGGGTTTAGGGGATGTGTTGGGTTTAGGGGTTGTGTTGGGTTTAGGGGTTGGGTTGGGTTTAGGGGATGTGTTGGGTTTAGGAGTCGTGTTGGGTTTAGGGGTTGTGTTGGGTTTAGGGGATGTGTTGGGTTTAGGGGTTGTGTTGGGTTTAGGGGTTGGGTTGGGTTTAGGGGATGTGTTGGGTTTAGGAGTCGTGTTGGGTTTAGGGGATGTGTTGGGTTTAGGGGTTGTGTTGGGTTTAGGGGATGTGTTGGGTTTAGGGGATGTGTTGGGTTTAGGGGATGTGTTAGGTTTAGGGGTTGAGTTGGGTTTAGGGGATGTGTTGGGTTTAGGGGTTGTGTTGGGTTTAGGGGTCGTGTTGGGTTTAGGGGATGTGTTGGGTTTAGGGGATGTGTTGGGTTTAGGGGTTGTGTTGGGTTTAGGGGTCGTGTTGGGTTTAGGGGTCGTGTTGGGTTCAGGGGTCGTGTTGGGTTTATGGGATGTGTTGGGTTTAGGGGTTGTGTTGGGTTTAGGGGTTGTGTTGGGTTTAGGGGTTGTGTTGGGTTTAGGGGATGTGTTAGGTTTAGGGGTTGAGTTGGGTTTAGGGGATGTGTTGGGTTTAGGGGATGTGTTAGGTTTAGGGGATGTGTTAGGTTTAGGGGTTGAGTTGGGTTTAGGGGATGTGTTGGGTTTAGGGGTTGTGTTGGGTTTAGGGGTCGTGTTGGGTTTAGGGGATGTGTTGGGTTTAGGGGATGTGTTGGGTTTAGGGGTTGTGTTGGGTTTAGGGGTCGTGTTGGGTTTAGGGGTCGTGTTGGGTTCAGGGGTCGTGTTGGGTTTATGGGATGTGTTGGGTTTAGGGGTTGTGTTGGGTTTAGGGGTTGTGTTGGGTTTAGGGGTTGTGTTGGGTTTAGGGGATGTGTTGGGTTTAGGGGTCGTGTTGGGTTTAGGGGTCGTGTTGGGTTTAGGGGATGTGTTGGGTTTAGGGGATGTGTTGGGTTTAGGGGTCGTGTTGGGTTTAGGGGTCGTGTTGGGTTCAGGGGATGTGTTGGGTTCAGGGGATGTGTTGGGTTTAGGGGTCGTGTTGGGTTTAGGGGATGTGTTGGGTTTAGGGGTCGTGTTGGGTTTAGGGGTCGTGTTGGGTTTAGGGGATGTGTTGGGTTTAGGGGATGTGTTGGGTTTAGGGGTCGTGTTGGGTTTAGGGGTCGTGTTGGGTTCAGGGGTCGTGTTGGGTTTCGGGGACGTGTTGGGTTTAGGGGACGTGTTGGGTTTAGGGGTCGTGTTGGGTTTAGGGGTCGTGTTGGGTTTAGGGGTCGTGTTGGGTTCAGGGGACGTGTTGGGTTTAGGGGACGTGTTGGGTTTCGAGGACGTGTTGGGTTTAGGGGATGTGTTGGGTTTAGGGGTCGTGTTGGGTTTAGGGGACGTGTTGGGTTTAGGGGTTGGGTTTAATGGATGTGTTGTGTTTAGGGGTTGTGTTGGGTTTAGGGGTTGGGTTGGGTTTAGGGGTTGGGTTGGGTTTAATGGATGTGTTGGGTTTAGGGGTTAGGGTTTTGGCTTCGGGTTAGGGTTTTGGGTTAGGGTTAGGTTAGGGTTTTGTAAGTAGGGACAGTGGTGGCTCAGTGGTTGAGGGTCTGTGTTACTGACCAGGAGGTTAGGGATTCAAGCCCCAGCACTACCAAGATGCCACTGTTGGGTCCTTGGGCAAGGCCCTTGACCCTATCTGCTCCAGGAGTGCCATGTCATGCCTGACCCTGCACTCTGTCCACAGTTTACCTGGGATATGTGAAAAAATTAATTTCACTGTATATATGCAAAAAAAATTATAATGTGTGGCAATAATAAAGGATTATATGTATTACCTCTTACACATAAGATTATGACAAATCATATTTTGTGTGATAATGAGTTTAGCAAGGCTTAAAAAAAGAATATCAAGACCTTTATCATATTAAATATAATAAAAACCTGATAAAATTATTATGAGAGCGTTTTACCCACCACATTTTGAATTTCATTTTTTGTCACTTTTGGTTTTATTTTTGCTGTGAACCCCCTTAATTTCAGTTTATGGTTGACCGCTTTGAGTAAGGCAGAAAAGATAGTACTGTGTACTAATTCTGTGAGGTAAAGTAATTTTATACATTGCCTTTGAAAAAGAGGTTGAAGTGCTTGAACTGTTTCAGATTCTGGCTCTAAAGCTGCAAAAGAAAAATTGCAAAACTCTTTTTGTACAAATATCATTTATTGATTTTTTCATGCAATAGCTTTACAATTTTTTGAACTCAGCAGAATTTTTATTGCATAATACAATCCCATATTACATAGTAAAAGCTCTTTATTATGGCATAGAAGTCCATTTACTTGAGAAAACTGCAAGAAGAACTAACAGTCTAAACTAAGCAAACTGAAAAGAACAGAAAAACGATTTATAGTTAATTTAGGAGTAGCCCTTAAGATTTACATGCAATGCATGTTGTACTACATGCTTTCTGAACAGTGTTCTGTAACATAATAATTGTCATTGTGTTTTATCATTTATTAGTTAACTTTCCAAAATGGAATTGATGTCTGCCGTGGCGCCACACCATCAGAACAGAGAATATAGTAATCACTTGTACTCAAACAGTCAGGTGTGAGCTTCAGACAGACAAAACAAAATTCTTTATTGCATCTAGAACATACAATGTTTTTACATTTCTCTGTGTTGTGTGTAATCATTATGCCACATGTTGGACAAGCACGAACAGCTGGACATTCAATATTTCCAGCGTCATGTAAAATAATATTTGCACAATCTCTCAGTAAATCCAGATCTTTGTTGCTGCATCCGTCATTGTCACATCGATCAGAGCGAGGACGGTTTCCTTTCCATTCTTTCTGACATTGCCAGCAGAACTCAAAGGTTTTCCCATTTTTAGCAGAACACACTGTGCATTCGACACAGATATTAGAGGAGTCGGCTCTCTCGATGAACCAGTTACAACCAGGACACTAGAAAAGATTTCAAAGTGATTCAATTATAAGACCAAAACTGATGTTATTCAGAATTAAAAAACTATAAGGCATCTACTTACATTCTTGATGTCTACTATCTTTCTTGTAGCGTTGTTGGCAAGTGTTTCCTCAAAGTATTGTTGCTCTTCAAGTGTAAGTTTGGCTAGATTACGGATTTCAGTGTAAGACCATTGTTCATCACACAAAGGGCACCTCAGATCCGCTTTTCCCTGCAATTCATTATTTACAAACATAAGAATGAAGAATCAAAGTACAGTCAAAAAATCTCAGTGTAAAATTGTGTTATATGATGAGGTTAATAGGAATCAAGCTAAAGACATATCAATGTTGTGTCATCCAATGTAGAACTCATTTTAGTGTATATTCAAAATCATCTCGGTTACTGTCGTAACCTCCGTTCCGTGATGGACACTAGGGGTCACTCTTGAGAGCCCGAGACACTTTCAGATCTTTGAGAAAAGGCCAATGAGAAGTAGGCGAATTGGCAATCTAAATTTGCATGCCACTCCCCCCGACATACAGGTATAAAGGGAGGTCTGGGCAGCGGATTTAGTCAGGTTTTTGCACTGAGGAGACGAGACAAGGTCCCGGCCACTACAGCAGTGTAGTTCAGCCTGTGGCAAGAGTGACACAACATCTAATTTCCTCCATCAGGGAACGGAGGTTACGACAGTAACCGAGACATTCCCATTCTGTCACTCACTCGACGTTGTGTCAATGAATTAACACTAGGGGTCCCTTATACGAAACGCCACATTGGCTGAACTGTGTTACGTGACGGCCGGTACAGGTGTAGGCAAGCTACTGTGAGTGTAGGGCGTTTGCCTAATATGGGAGTGGGCCGTGCCAGCCGTGGCCTTTTCTCTATATATTTACCTCTCCAAGAATGGATTCGGCTGGGGCCTTTAATGCTCATGAACGCCAGGGAACGCGTTCTTTTCTGTTCCTATTCTTTCAGGTGGAAAAGACCCTTTATGCCGCATGTGGAAGAGGCACGGAGGAGTTGCTACAAGACACAACGACCAGGGGCAGAGGGCTCTGCCAAGTGAGACGCGGGTCTGTCAAGAAAGAGGGAGACGTACCGCAGAAGATACGTCACAGGAGGTTATCTGGTAAACCAAAAACCTGTGGAGCACTTACCCCAGTAATAAGAACATTCGTACACATACTGGGTCTGAGGGCTAGGAAGAAGAACATCCAGTGTTCACAAATTGGGAACACGCATTGGAGAGAAGAGCGCACAGCTTCACCTTCTTGGAGGGGAAAGACGCTATATGCAAGCGATACAACCGGCCAGCTGTCCGTGTAACGAAACTTACTTACCTGTTCGTACCTGAAAGACCACGTGACGAAACCAGCTCCGGAGTTTATAGAATCTTGCAAAGGTATTGGTTGTTGCCCAGCCTGCTGCCCTATAGATGTCTGCTAGAGAGATGCCGTTGGCCAATGCCCACGAGGATGGCACACTTCTCATGGAGTGTGCTCGAACCCGCAAGGGGGCAGGCATGGACTGGGTCTGGTAAGCCAGGAAAATGGCATACACAATCCAGTGGGCAAGCCTCTGCTTGGAGACAGCATTTCCTTTCTGCTGTCCGCCGAAGCAGATAAAGAGCTGCTCAAAGCATCTAAAGCTCTGCGTGCGATCCAAATAGTTGTGCAAAGCACGCATCGGACACAGCAACGATAAGGCTGGGTCTGCCTCCTCCGGGGGCAGCAATTGCAGGTTCACCACCTGATCCCTGAAAGGGGTTGTAGGAACCTTGGGCACGTAGCCCAGTCGGGGTCTCAGGATCACCTGAGAGTCTCCCTAACCGAACTCTAGGCACTCTTCACTAACAGAGAGTGCTTGCAGGACCCCGACCCTCTTGATGGAAGTGAGCGCGGTCAGGAGGGCGGTCTTCAAGGAGACGGCCTTCAACTCAACTGACTCGAGAGGCTCAAAGGGGGCCCTCCGTAGGCCTAGAAGGACCACGGAGAGGTCCCATGAGGGAAAGAGGCGCAGTCTAGGAGAGTTCAACCTCCTGGCGCCTCTCAGGAACCTGATGATCAGGTCGTGCTTACCGAGAGACTTACCTTGTACAATGTTGTGGTATGCTGCTATAGCAGCTACATAAACCTTGAGAGAGGAGGGGGACAGCCGCCCGTCCAACTTCTCCTGCAGGAAGGAAAGCACTGACCTGACTGCACATCTCTGGGGCAAACAGACGGGGTGCACACTCTTGAGCCGCGCCAGGGAAAGATGCGCTGGGTGGTCTCTGCCTGGTGTCTCACCGCCAAAACCTGCTGGGCGAAGTCCACGCCGGTGTCCACTTATCCACATTATCCAACAGGGGTATCACGGCATACCCCTCAGCCGCCACACCCGCAAGGGTAGTGAGAGCGGACGAGCCGATGGATCGTGTCCGGGCAGTAAAAGGTGCCCTCAAAGACCGCGTCAGCTCGTTGTGCACTTCCGGGAAGAAGGGGACATCCCTGGAAGGGCAAGCATGGCAGTCAGCTCCGCGTCGGCCTCAGATCGGGCTCCCACACCCGAAGCCAGCAGTCCGGTTGAGTCCTCGGTGTCTGACATCACCAGAACGCTCTCCGATGCAGCGATCGACATCTCATCCGTCGAGTCCCGAGAGAGACGTTAGGCGGGTATTGAAACGAGCCGTCGATCTCATCCCAGAACTGGGCAGAGGCAAACAAGTGTACCAAGGAGTGGGCGGTCCGTGGGGATTTACCCGGCGGAACCGAACCCACTGAAGCCCCCAAATCACTTTCAGCGTCAGCTGGGGTGGCCTCGTCGACAGCTGAAGTGGCTTTTTCCGGGTGGAAGAAAGTCGTGACTGCAACGTTGCCATGGTGATGTTCTCGCAGTGAGAACATGAACCATCCACAAACGATTCTCAACTTGATCCGGACCCAGAAACTTGAGGCAGCGTCGAGAGCGGAGAGGTAACGATCGTATCCAGGAACGACACAGCGACTGAAGGTCATCTTTAAAAAGATGCGTATTGAAAAAGACGTTCAACGTCACCGTGTCGCCTACTCTTTCCGAGAAAACAATCTTTTTAGAGGAGAAATAGCTCTTAAATCGCTGTCGAAGTGCCCAGGGCTGTAATCTGCAGCGAAGTGCAGAGTGGATAGGAACCGCTGGTAGTGCGCCCTATATCCAACAGCCAGGCTCGAAGAGCTTTCAATGAAGGTGAATGGAACGGCAGTGGTATTCAGATCGCTGAGATACGACCGCTCGGCTCTGAAGAAAAAATCTGACTAAATCTGCTGCCCAGACCTCCCTTTATACCCATATGTCGGGGGAGTGGCATGCAAATTTAGAATCGGCAATTTGCCTACTTCTCATTGGCCTTTTCTCAAAGATTTGAAGGTGTCTCGGGCTCTCAAGAGCGACCCCTAGTGTCACTTTATCGACACACCATTGAGTGAGTGACAGAAGGGGAACTACAGTTACAAAATAAATCATTAAATAATAATTGTATTAATAACCCCAGTGAGCAAGCCAAAGGCGAATGTGGCAAGGAACACAAAACTCCATAAGATAATTGAGAAAAATAACCTTGGGAGAAACCAGACTCACCATGGGGGCCAGTTCCCCTCTGACTAACATCATGAATATAATGCCAATATTACTTATGTATAGTGCAAGTCATGGTTTAGAATTATTAAAGTAAGTGACATTGTCTTAAACGAGACACAAACATTAGTGACCTTAAACAATAACACGACCGCTAGCTGTTAGCGACTAGCTCATTGTGCTGCATATAGCAGTTGTTCATGGTGATTTTACACAAGGTGAGTTAACACCTCAGTTGCAGCCATGCTTAATCTAACATATAATGTTCACTAAAAACTACACTTATCACTTACCTCGGTCAGCTGTATTCTGCAGTAGTCTGTGAGTGTCTGCGGACCAGTGACATGCCCACAGGATAATAACGCTCTTAAAAAGTGTGGTTCATCGTCATATGGATCTGATGGGGAAATAATATGTCATATTTTACAATAATATGTAATAATATTTTTAGTGCCAGTCTTGATGGAACCACTGTTGAGAATTGGTAACTGCATATGGTCTAATATGCTTCATACATTAGTATCAATGTCACCTCAGATGGACTAGACCTCTTTAAAAAGTATTTGGGTCATTCCAATAATTCGGTCACATTTCGGCTTTGAAAGTAAAAAAATAAAAAAGCACATTTTCATATAGTACATTTCTTTTTGTCAAAGATGTTTGACATGCATGCTGCTGTGGGGGACATGAGGAAATGACACTATAGTGTAAAATTAAAATGAAAAGATATTGAATTGTAGGAATGGACTTTTATAAGATAAATTTGCTTTCGTTTCACGTTTCGAGCAATAAAAAGTCATTTGAAATGTAAGCGGTGTCTTTCCTCAGATCGAAAGCACTGGCAGTATTAATGAAACGAAAGTAAAAATGGAGAGAGAATGAAACAACTAATTTTATAGGGTGTAACACGATCTGTTTTTATATCAGACTCAGAACGGAACAGCCGATGTCGGCTGAAACTATTGTATAATCGTGGAAGACGTGCGTATCAATGATGTATGTTGTGCCTTTTTAATTGAGTTTATATTTTACAAGGAAACCTCGTGCGTATAATGGGACTAGTTCTTCAATGCGTTCTAGGGTTAATTTGTTCAAACTGTAAAGCTCAAAGCAAACATTTCTTAATTCTCACAAATATACAGTAACGACCATCGACTACAGGCTTTATTGTAGAAGTTTTTTGCTTTTTGTGTTTTTTTGGTCAAATGCGAGATGTTGCACGCGGGGGCACCGATTGGCGCGTGACGCATTTTAATTCATATTTATTAGCCTATATAAAACACAGAATAATGCGAAGGAACCTTTAGCCCCAAATTAACAAGAGGCCTGTTTGTAATATAAAATGAATGCATTAAACAAGAGAAAGAAACAGAATGCGAAACATAGCTACACCAACATAGACTTAAACTTACCAATGTCGCTTCCCCTTGTCACGAATGTAATGCCTTTCTCCGTTCTGTCATATCGTTTTTCGTAATTTGACATGTTAAAATTCATTTTTTATTGTCAAGTTGTTTTCTTCGAGTAGCGACCTTGTCTACTTTTTTGCATCGTTCGATTGACTATTTACTCTGTCCTCATAGATACTGAAAACCACGTGATGTATCCTCCCCAGGCTGGGCATCGAGTCACCTCTTAAGAACTGCAACAGTGCGACGTAGACGAGATGTCAGATGACTCCGCTCGAGTCGACAGGTGGACAACACAAGTTCTGCGTCGATTTATTTTTGAACATAAGGTAAATGTGTGATTTGCTGAATGTTTTGCAAAAGTGCTATTTTGTTAAATGCTCAGACTGGAGAGTGAAACTGAACAGTGGGCTATAAAAATCTTTGTTATAAAAATCTTTGTTATAAAAATCTGTACAGTTTGAAAAATCTGTCTTTTGTATTCTTAAGTAGTTCTAATGTGTTTGCTTAGATTTATTACAAATGTTACAATAAAAAACGTATCTGAGCTGTTCTGTATCGCTCCGTAAAGGAATGCCCACAATTCCTTCCTTAATTCCACAACACTCAACAGAAACATTTTATAGATTGTTTTTCAGCTTTGTGTTTACAGTTTTATATTTATATTTAAGTGATTTCAAAAGACATTTTATACATGTAGGCTAATATACAAAAACAAAAACATAAAACTTGACACTGGTGCATTTATTAACAAGAAAAAAACGTCTTCATAGATAGATTATACCACTGTCGTATCATCAACTAACTTAAAGATGGCATCAGGGACGTCACTAGGATTGGAAGACAGGGGGGGCTTAGCCCCCAGGGTATTTGTAACTTGCCTTTGCAAAATCTTTGCACTCACATCTAGAGCTACACTTATGTCAACAACCAGTCAAGAAACCAAGATGTTAACAAGTAAAACGTGACATATCCTCTTCTTCCATTTCTACTCTGTTAAAGAAAAGTTACTGTAATGTTGCTTTTAGACACATCAAAGCTGCATGGGGGCATTTACTTAGGCCAGACTTTGCTCCTGATGAGTTATTCTATAAGCAATGACTTAAATGCTATCTGTCTGCTCATGTAAATGTATGATAAAGTAATAGCATACTATATCTAATTCCTCTCTATATAACATAAGTTGTCCACAGAATGCTGTTTAATTACTCTAATTACTGTAACTGCGCTGTGGATTGGTTCAGTGTAATTTCACTGTGTAGTTTGGCTTACATACAGTTTAACCCAAGAACCAGAATTTTAAGGTCATAGTGAAATTTGACAACACAGGTTTGAGCGTTTCTCAATTAAAGATGATTTATTCTGCCAAATGATGTATACAATGGATGATATAAATCAACAACAAAAAGGCAGTATTCAAATAAAGGAAAATTAAGAATGAAATCATTTTCAAAACCACAGTAAACTGTTACTTTTTGTTTATTGTCTACTTCATTGCTGGAAGCATCAAAAATGCCTTCTGTTTTTAAGGGTTGCTTTCATTTTAGTTTCACATGTGTATCTGTAGGCATTTGCTCATCTTTAGCCTACATTTAGGTAACATCTACGTATTTATTTAATTTATCACAGCCAATGAATGCAGAAAGTTAAATTGGTATAGCTAGCATATATAATAAATATAATGAAATAATTTAGTTTAGGTTATGCACAGTGCCTACACCTGCCAACAAATGCTTATTGTTAGAAGAACACAAAACAATCCTTAGACCTATAGACCATTACTGACCTCAATCACACCGGCTCCCTCAGAATCAACTGGCCTGCCAATCTCCTGCGGCTGCTTCTCTTTCTCTCTGCTAAAATATCTTTGAATATCCATCTCATCTGCTCAATGAATTGAAGGATACAACGGTAACAGCATTAACAGGGACCCTATGACATTTAGTTTTCAGTGACAACAACAATCTATGGGGATTGATATTGTTTTATATGCCTATTATAGAGATAGGTTATATTATTGGCAAAGAATAAAGAGTTGTGATTAGCTTGCTAAGTTAACCATTTCTTGTATTTTGCTTGTCCACTCTAGCTAGACTACAGTTTTCCATAGCAAACCAAAATATCCCCTTTCCTTTACCTCAAGAAAACGTAGCTAAAGGTAAGCAGGTGATTAAAAACAACTTTTCACTCTGTATCACGACACTTACCAATCTTCCTTTCACCATTAGCGTGTGTATCGGTGTGTGTGGGCAGGGGGAGTGTGTGTATCGGTGTGTGTGGGCGGGAGGGTGCATAGCGAGTTCAACTTCAGAGCAAACTAGAGTAACGACGAGACGAGATGAATCCTCCAGTTACTTGCAGCGCTCCGGTCTGCAACGCTCTGAAAGCTGCCGCAGTTCACACCAATGCAACGAGACGGTGCGGTGCATCATCTTGATAGCACAATGACTCTTTGTACTTCTGTCCGACTTTTCGGCTATTTTTTGTAGCTGGATATATCATTTGTTGCGTCTAATTCTAAATATGAATGAGGATACTGATAAATCGAATTGTTATTGTTGTTCTTATTATCATTTAGGGGGGCTTGGGAACATTTTGGGGTAGCTTCAGCCCCCCTAAAATAGGCCTAACGACGTCCCTGGATGGCATTAAAGCTATGTGTTGCCACACAGTCATGTGTGTAAAGGGAATACAGGAGTGGGCTGAGAACACAGCCCTGCGGGGCTCCAGTGTTGAGGGTCAGTGATGAGGAGATGTTGCTGTAAAAGGGCGGCTGTGGCTCAGTTGGTAGAGCGGGTCGGCCACTAATCGCAAGGTTCAAATCCCAGCCCACATGACTCCATATGCTGAAGTGTCCTTGGGCACCCCAAGTTGCTCCCAATGGCAGGCTAGCACCTTGCATAGCAGCTCTGCTGCCATTGGTGTATGAACAGGTGAATATGTCACAGTGTGAAGCACTTTGAATACCTTTAAGGTTAAAAGGGTGCTACATAAGTGCAGATCATTTTCCATTTGAGGGTCAGTGATGAGGAGATGTTGCTGTCCGTTCTGACCACCTGACGTCTGCCTGACAGGAAGTCCAGGATCCAGCTGCGCAGCGTGTTTGTAGTCTACAAACAGCATTCTCACATATGTGTTGCTTTTTTCCAGGTGGGAGAGAGCAGTGTGTATTGTAGATGCAATGGCATCATTAGTGGAGTGAACTGCAGTGAGTCCAGTAAGGCAGGCAGCAATGAGCAGATGTAATGTCTGACTAGTCTCACAAAGCATTTGCTGATGATGGGGGTCAGAGCAACAAGACGCCAGTCATTTAAACAAGTGATTTTGGAGCATGTGGGGACCACAAACAAGGAGAAGGAAAGGTTGAAAATGACCGTAAAAACACCAGCCAGTTGGTTCGCACATGCTCTGATGACGCGGACAAAAACGACATCTGGACTCGCGGCTTTACGGATATTCACCAGTCGGAAGGATTGGGTTACATCCGCTACAGAGATGGAGAGCGAATTAACCACTATTGCTTCGGCCGTGAGAGCGGCGTTATTTCCCTTGAAACGAGCATAAAAAGTATTAAGTTCATCCGAGAGAGATGCAGGAGTGTTCACGGTGGAGCTTTTATTCCCATTGATGTCCATGATGGTATTACTTCCCTGCCACATGCTTGTAGAGTCGGTGGTGTTGAACTGTCCTTCAATCTTGTCCCTGTACTGGCATTTGGCTGCTCTGATAGTTTTGCGGAGCAGAACTGGTTTGTTTATGCTGCTCCACATTCCAGGAATTAAAAGCGGAGGTCCACGCATTAAGTCCCGCAAGAACGTCGCCATTAGTCCATGGTTTCTAGTTAGGGTAGATCCGTATAGTTTTGGTTGGCAATATATCATCTATGCACTTCCTGATGAAACACGTCATCAGCGTAAAGCTCGAGGTCATCATCAGTGGCAGACCAGAACCTCTCCAAGTATGCATGATCAAAACTGTCCTGTAGCGCAGAGTCTGATTGGTCCGACCAGCGCTGGATCGTTCTGAGGGCGGGTGCTTCCTGTTTTAGATTCTGCCTGTAAGCGGGCAGAAGCAGAACGGAAGAGTTGTCTGATTTGCCAAATGGTGGGCGGGGGAGGGATTTGTAGCCATCCCGGAAAGGAGAATAGCAATGGTCCAAAACCCGGTCCCCTCGTGTGTTGAAGCTGATATGTTGGTGGTATTTTGGTGCGATTGTTTTAAAATTGGCTTTGTTAAAGTCCCCAGTTACAATGAACGCAGCCTCAGGGTGCGCGGTTTCCTGCTCACTTATGCTCCCATACAGTTCCTTGAGTGCCCGGTCTGTGTCGGCTTGTGGGGGGATGTACACAGCTGTGATAATGACCGCTGTGAATTCCCTCGGTAGCCAGAATGGTCGACACAGAAGCTTGACAAATTCCAGATCAGGAGAGCAGAAAGACCTGATAAAATGTACATTCCTCTGATCACACCATGATTTGTTGATCATAAAACATACACCACCTCTGCTTTTACCTGAGAGGTCTTTTGCTCTGTCCGCTCGGTGCACGGAGAAACCCGTGGGTTCGATTGGCCGAGTCTGGAATCTCCGCAGACATCCAGGTTTCTGTAAGGCAGATAACGCAGCAATCCCTCGTCTCTCGTTGGAAAGAGATCCGCGCTCGCAGAGCTTGTTGTCCAGAGACTGAACATTTGCCAGTAGAATACTGGGTAGCGGGGGTCGATTTGCGCGATGTCTTCTTCTGACGAGAACGCCGGCTCTCCTTCCCCTTTTCCGGCTGCATTTCCACTGGCGGGTTGCCCAGACAAAGGGCTCCACTGCTGTGTTTAAAAACAGCGGGTCAGCATTGAGGAATTGAGCAAGTCCGGTTTTCAGTGTATTATTGGAGAACCAATGTCCAAATGTGTTTGCCTATCATAGACAACAAGGCAGACGACATCCAAGCAAAAAACTGCAAAGTTGGGTTGGAGCTCGCAACGCAGCGGCCATACTCCTTGAACTCGAACTTCTTGCGAGAACTGGGACCACTGATCAGACATTCACTTGACCTTTTTCATGAAACAAGCTCCCACTTTTGTCTTACATAATACATTTTTTTTACATTTTGTATATTTTATTAGCAACTGAAACTAAAGCTGCTTTGAAACAATGTGTTCTGTGAAAAGCGCTATATAAATAAAACTGACTTGACTTCACATAACACATTTTTGTGTAAAATGTTCATAATTTCTTTAATGAATTGTCCCATTGAATTGAATGCAACATGTACTGCAAGATTGGATTTGTGTGTGATTTACATTGACTAAACAGCCTGGTAACTCACTTTTACATTTTTCACTTAAAGGAAATTTGTTCCTGCAAGCCGAAAACATTTACAGTGGCTTTTACATCGGACTTCTCAAATCAACTTCCTGTCCTATGACTTGGGAAAAGTAAACCAAAAACAGTAAGTGATATTTTATCACCAGATCCTGGAATAATTCTCGTCACCATATTTAAAAGTATTACCAATATGACATTTTCTTTTATTGATAGATTGGAATGTGCACAAAATAAATGGAAAAATTCAATTTCCCAAGGTAAGTTCTAAGTATCTTTTTAGATACGCATGCAGGAATTCCTATATATAATGCAGAATACAGCTAATCTAAACCTTAAATGAACATTAATGTCTTTTAAAGCAAAATCAGTTATTAACACCATCTTGTAGAGAAAATGACGCGCTAGATTGGTTTCTTGTCTGGTAAACTTTTAATAATATACATTAAAGGGAGATCATATAATGTTGTTCAACACAGTCTCATAAAGTCACATGAGCGTGATTTTTTTCTTTCTGGTGTACAACCTAAAAAGCACTTTATTACTGTTTTTCATTTCAGTTATTTTCGTTGGTTCTCTTCAGTAGCGTGCTACGCGATTATCTGATTAATCAGCAAAACTCACCATATATATGAGAAAAACTCTATTTTTTATTAAGAGATGCTAGGTTGTTTATGTAAGATGTCTTTGACCTTTTCAAGATAACTAGTCATCTATATTGTGGGGTGTGCACCATGTATATTGCTTAGCAAATTAGTTTATTAGGTAGCTATAAAGTGTACTGCTAAAATACAACCAAGAATAATAATAGATGGGTAGGAAGTTGCTAACAAAACAAACCAGACATAGAAAGAGCAATGCCATTCAAACACTTTCTTAAAGTCTTCATCTTATCAGTTTCATAATAAGTGGCTTCTGGACACTTTAAAAGGGAAAGCACTGAATTCAACTTCTCAGTCATAATGTTAATCAAGTAAAGGTTAATCCAGCTATAAGATCCAAGTGGGAGGGGAAATTGCAGAATAATGTAGTAAAACTTAAATTCTTACCTATCAGAAACTTAGGAAATGTTATAGAATAAATATGACTCAAACATTTAAACAGAAGTTAAAACTAAAACAAATGCAATATTGAACAATAATTATTTGAATTAATTAATTAATCCTGTCTTTCATTGTATTTTTTCTCTTTAGATTTGAATGCATCTGGACTGATAACCAAACCTGTATTATTTTTACTTACGATTTCACATCCTTCAGTCATTATTCTCCATAATTATATCAGTATAATAGGATTATACGGCAGGAACCTACAATCAAATAATCCAGTTTTTATTGTGAGAATGGAGCCTCGTAAAAGATCCCTTGACACAAATGAATATGAAGATTACTGCGTTAAAGGTAACACAACATATTGTGGTATATTATTATTCATTGTAATTCTAATTATTATTATTATTATTATTATTATTATTATTTATTTTTAACAGGTCACCATCAACCAGATGATTTGGCAACACCAGCTAAATTGATGAAAGGTACTGATCTTTCTCTTTGCATTTTTACCAGAAGTATGATTAAACACCATTTACCCTTTATTTTGCCCCTTTATTTATGATTTTGCATATTTTTTGCATAACAAAAACCACATGACTGACATAGTTTAAAAAAAAAAACTTATATTATTGTTCAAATTTGGCATTTTCTCATATAAAGCATTGATATTATCTACTTATTTATTATATATATTGATATATATTTATTTTACATTGGTCTTTTGTATGTACTACGCTTAATCTTTTTTTATATCATAACCTTCATAAAATGGAATTTCTTTGTTGTTGTTGTTACTCTTATTCTTATTTATTGTTTACAGCTTCAGAAAAGGTAGAAACACCAGAACTGCATTTACAAAGAGCAAACTCTATGCCAAAAGATTTTCCAAAAGGAAGATGTATCGAACATGAAAGTCCTCCGCATCAAAACTGTACGGACACTGAGAAGCCTCACAATCGGTCACAGAAAACGGATCAAAATATTATTCAAATCGATGATGATAAATCTACAGAGAGTGAACTTCTGGACGATCCACCGAGTCTCCTGAAAACCACTGCAGAAACCCCCCCATTATTCCCAACTGTTCCAGAAACTAAAATACCATCAGTTGAGAACAAAAATGGCAATCAGTCAAATCTAAACGCGCAATCTAGTGCAACTGATGAGATCTCTACGGCAGGACTGAATAGTCCGTCTGAGATGTCTGCTAATATATCTATTGATTCACCGAATATGTCTAAAAAAGTTCACTTTCCAGCTAAAAAAAGAGGTACGATTTAATACAAATGTTCACAATCTGAACCAATGCTGAAGAAATCCCCAGTTCACTCATGTCAATGATTCCCTTTGCAAATCCTCTGAAATAAAATCCATGTTGAGACAGAAGCAGCTATCTTGAGAAGAAAGTAATGTTGCTTTGTAATGGATGTGTAGTTGAGCTTGTTGATCATTTCTTTGATAATCAACAATAGTTTGTTCATTGTTTGCTTGCATGAATGTCATAAATGTAATGTCATCATTTCCTTTCATATTTAAGAGTACTGTGGATTGCAGAATCAAGGAGCCACGTGCTATTTGAATGCAGTGCTGCAATCTCTTTTCATGACTGAAGATTTCAGAAAAGCTGTGTTGAAGTTAGTTTGGCTTTATTGTCTTGTTTATTTGTTTTTGTCTTGTTAGATCATGATCCTTTAACACATTATTCTATTAATGTGTGTTATTAATAACTGTTGTTCTCTCACAGATTGAACGGCAAAACACGAGGGAAAAAAAGGAAGCCAAAAAGTGTTTCTATTGAACTTAAAGATTTATTCACACGCTTGATGTCTAATGACAGAAGTGTCTCTACAGAAGGAATCACAAATGCTTTAGCCATTGGAAATGGTACATTACTGATTATGTGCTAAATGTGTTAAATGAATGTTTAGTAGTTGCTTCGCTATCACCGTCTTATGAAACGCATGTAGAAAAAGTGGCAATAATAATTATTATAATAACAATCAAATTACATGTGACTTCTTTCCCACATAATATTTTGTTGGCTTCACTTCCATTTTAAAGCCTCTGAAGATCTAATGAAAGTTGTATTTATTTAAGTTTGTGAGGAACAGGATGCGGCAGAAT
Organism: Moxostoma hubbsi; assembly: GCA_032164185.1. Taxonomy (NCBI): domain Eukaryota; kingdom Metazoa; phylum Chordata; class Actinopteri; order Cypriniformes; family Catostomidae; genus Moxostoma; species Moxostoma hubbsi. The sequence continues at coordinate 3,303,541 of JAVLUX010000040.1, forward strand.
TTTTACAGAAGATATTGAGTATGATTGAACCTGAGCCATCGGAGGTAATATCTGAATCTACTGTAGGTAAATATATGACATTATGAATCCTTCATCATGAACTTTCAAAATATTTTAAAGATATTCCATGGAAAGAAGAAACACTCAAGCACCTGTCTACAGAGTCAGCATGAATCCGTTGAGGAAATAAATTCATTTTGTTTTCTGGCCATTGCCATGGACTCTGATCAACATGTGATTAATGTGGTAAGTAAATAGTAAATAATGTCATATGTGCTTTAAAGCAAAAATATCACATCAACTATTGTTCACCACCTGGGCTTGTGGGGGAAATATGTTGCTACATGCATATGCAGTTTCCAGTGAAATATACACTTCCTTTACTTGCATTAAGAAATAAATCAACCAATACAATTTATATGAACAGGATATTTCCCAAGTCCTCTGAAACCCGACGATTGCTTTGCAAATCTCACTCATTCAAATTACTTCATTGACAAAACATGTAAAACCAATAAAATTTGGACAGAATTCAAACTTTGACAGAGTGAAGACTTAAATTTCAGTCAGTTTCTCATGCCGACTGAATAAGTTTTATGGACATATAGTCTCAGTTCTTGTTCCCTTTCAGTTTAAGAGCAGCCTGAGGGTCAAATGTTTGAATAGAATTAACATATTCTAGACTTATTTGTTCACATCGCTGGAACAGATTTGAAATTGTGTTGGTTGGTCGACTAATTTCCCTAAATGAATGTAAAGTGTGTACAAGTCCATTCATATTGTATATTTACATTTTAACAATTGGTTAATGTAGACAAATTATTACTAATTTAACATGAGACCAGGCTGAAAATCGTCTCGGTTACTATCGTAACCTCCGTTCCCTGATGTAGCGACACTAGGGGTCTTTCTTGAGAGCCTCGGTTACCTCTTATCTTTGAGAAAAGACCAATGAGAATTGGCGAACAGAATTTGCATGCCCCTCCCACTGACATACGGGTATAAAAGGAGGGAAGCGTGCATCTCTCGAACCTACAAGGGGGCGGGCACAACCTGGGTCTGTTAGGCCAACGAAATGGCGTCCACGATCCAGTGGGCAAGCCTCTGTTTGGTGACAGTGTTCCCTTTCTGCTGTCCACCAAAGCAGACAAAGAGCTGCTCAGAGTTTCTAAAGCTCTGCGTGCGATCCAAATAGGTGTGCAAAGCACGCACCGGACACAGCAATGCTAAGGCTGGGTCTGCCTCCTCCCAGGTCAGCGCTTGCAGGTTCACTACCTGATCCCTGAAAGGGGTTGTAGGAACCTTAGGCACGTAGCCCGGTCGGGGTCTCAGGATGACGTGAGAGTCTGCCGGACCAAACTCCAGACAAGTGTCATTGATAGAGAGCGCTTGCAGGTCCCCAACCCTCTTGATGGAAGTGAGCGCGATCAGGAGGGCTGTCTTCAAGGAGAGGGCCTTTAGTTCGACTGAGTCAAGCGGCTCAAACGGGGCTCCTCAAAAGCCTAAGAGGACAACAGGCATGGCCTAGGAGGGTTCAGCCTCCAGAACCTGATGATCAGGTCATGCTTCCCTAACAACTAATGCATTGTGGTGAGCCGCTATGGCAGCTACATGAACCTTCAAGGTGGAGGGGGGATGGCGCCCCTCCAGCCTCTCTTGCAGGAATGAGAGCACTGACCCAACTGCACAGCACCTTGTACTAACTGTTTGTGATGGGGTAATATTGAGACGTGAAAGTACGAATCTTTCAGGTCTACCGCCGCGAACCAAACTTGATGCCGGATGCATGTCAGAATGCGTTTCTGCATCAGAATCTTGAACGGGAGTCTGTGTAAGACCCGGTTCAGAACTCGCAGCTCCAAGATTGGCTGCAACCCACCGCCTTTCTTGGGTACGATGAGTACGGGCCGAAGAAACCCTTCTCCATCTCGGCTGGATGGACAGGCTCTATCGTGTCCTTGCACAGAAGGGTTGCGAACTCCGCACGCAGCGTGGAGGCGTTTTCGCCCAGCACCGAGGTAACACGGACGCCACTGAAAAGGGGCGGGCGTCTGGTGAACTGAATCGTGTACCCAAGTCGGATGGTCCTGGCCAGCCACCGCGATGTGTTGGAAAGCGTAAGCCACCCTGCAAGCTCCGGTTGAGGGGCACTAAGGGGACGATCATGTGTGATTTACCTGGAGGCGGGGCCTCACGGCAGGGGGGCAGGTGATGTCACGTCGGGGAGCGTTATTTCATCCCGAGGTGGTTGTGCTGAGGAGAGACTTGATGCACTTACCTTGCTCCGCGTACTGGCCGTAAGGCGAGCCAGTCTCTTCTCGGAACCGGACGGGGGCAAACGAGGGGAACGTGTGGTCCATGAGGTTTTACTCGGCGAAACTTGCCCGTTAAATTCGCAAAATCGCCCCCAGCACCAGCCTAGATCGCTAGGGCGGCTACAGTGGCTTTCTCTCGAAGAAGGAGAGTTGTGACCACAACGTTGCCATGGTCATGTTATCTATGTTGTCTGGGGGAGGGGCATGCAAATACTGTTCGACAATTCTCACTGGCCTTTTCTCAAAGATAAGAGGTAACCGAGGCTCTCAAGAGAGACCCCTAGTGTCACTACATCGACACAACGTCGAGTGAGTGACAGAAGGGGAACTTGTATTCAGGTAGAGAGAACATTTTTCTCATCTGATTACAGTAAATTCACATCTGTATTGGAGAAAGCAGGGTTTCTACCCACAGCAACATATTTCAGGTTTTTGAGTCTTGTTTTTATTTTCCCATGAGACCAGGTTGATTGCTTGTCTTGTACCTTTATTCTCACATTTGTATTTTTCAGCAAAACAGTTTTAACTCACAGTTTGAAGCAACACTTCTGGAGGGAGAGGATCAGTTGTTCTGTGAAAACTGCAAAATGAAGACTGACATGAAATCTGTGAGCTTTACATTTGATGATTTCTGCTGCCTTCCTGTGTGTAAACACAAATATGAACTAAGAAAACTTGAAATATCAAAACGGCTTGTTAGTTGAGAGACAAATGTTACACTGACTATCTGAGAAAGGTCATGAAGAGTATAAAGTTGACTAGAGATTACAGTAATATCTTTTTCTTTTTCATGTGATTACATCAGGGTTATATGCAATTGAAATGTGCTGAATTTATTCTAAATTTGATAATGATATTTTCTTTCAGAGTTACACCATCCTTCAAGTGCCACAAGTTATGGTCTTACAGATGCAGAGGTTTTATTTGGATTATTACTCTATGACTTTCTTGAAGAACAATTGTGATGTTGAAATTCCTCTCCATTTATCAGTGCAGGTATAAATACATTGTCATTTAAAGACTGTGATTTCATTTATTTTGTGTCTATTTATCTCTGAGTATGCATAAGTTTTGAAACAGCTTACAGCTTGTCTGACCTGCTTGTATATGAATATGCGCAATTACAATATGTGTATTTCGATATATTTATTCAATGTTTTTATTCAGGATGAGGGTGGAGAACATTATGAGTATGACTTGTATGCTGTGATCAATCATTCTGGATCTCTCAGTGGTGGACACTACTTTGCTGACATAAAGTCATTTGAGAACCAACAGTGGTATACATTTAATGACAGCCGTGTGCATAGGGTGTGTTTACTTTCTCTTTTTAATGTGTTCAATAAACAGTTTCAAATGTACAGGTCCAGTGACTATATGCATATGCTTATGAACATACAGCAAGTTCCCACATAGGTCCCAATGCAAACATACAAAAAATCTGTTTCTCAGTTTAAAAGTTCTTAATTATCTCTGGGTGTCAAACATGATAAATTAGTCTTTTTCCTTCTATTCTTGCAGATTCAGAAGTTTGATGGTGGCAGGTAAGTTATTAATTACCATCATGTACAGTCACTAAATCAAAGATGCACTTCAAAAACAAATTTGCAGACTTGGATTTTATTAACAAATGCATTGTTATTTAGAGTTTTCTTTTCTTTTTTACAGGCACTTGAAAAATGACTTTGTCTCTGACATGGCATGTTTACTTTTCTTCAAAAGATGTAAGCAAAGATTTAAATATTGTTTCCCTTCTGTCACTCTCTCGACGAAGTGTCGAAGGAAGTGACACAAGGGGTCTTCTCAGACGCCGAATAGTACCCCTGAATCTGAGAAAAGGCCAATGTCAAGCTGGCAGACAGAATCTGCAAGCCCCACCCCGGACATACGGGTATAAAGGCAAGCGGGGCAGCGAATACCAGTCACAACTTTTCTTCGGAGCTGAATGGTTCTATCACAAACAGCTGAGTCACACTACTGTCTCACTCACCTCTATCAGCGAGAAGAGTGACTGTTGGATCCGCACGGCACAGTTTCCAGCTGGCGTTCTCTCTCCTGCACATTCTGCGGCACACGCCCCTGGGCGCTTTGACAACGCTTCTTCCTGGTGTAAAAGAGTATATTTTCCAACTCTTAAAAGAGCAATTTTCTATTCACTAAAAGAGTACACAGCGGCGTTGAACGTCCTTTTCAGGACGCGTCTTTTTCAAGATGCCTTTCCGCCCCTGTGTTGTTCCTGGATGCGGGCGATTTCTCTCCAAGAATGACGGCCACAGACGCTGCCTCGTGTGCCTAGGCAGTGATCACACTGAGGCGGCGTTTGTGGATGGCTCATATTCTTATTGTGGGAACATGACCATGGCAACGTTGCGGTCGCAGCTCTCCTTCTTGAAGGTGAATGCCACTTCAGCCGCCCCCCGTGTCGCTCCTTCTTCCCACGGGATTGAGCACGATGCGGCTGGCGATGAAGGCGATATGGGGAAGATGACGGGCTCGGTTTCGCCGGGTAGATCCCCACGAACCGCCTGCCCCCCAACACGCTCGTGTGCTTCCGTCCGGGCTAGGGATGAGCGTGACTCGCCGCATGTTCAGCCTGCGCTCTCCCTCGAGTTTCCGGCCTTGGATGATGACATCACCGCTGCATCGGAGAGCGTTCAAGCATCTGATGCGGAAGACTCGATTGGGCTGCCGCCCTCGGGCCAGCCCGCCCAGTCTGAGGCAGGCGTGTAGATGACTGATATGCTTTCCCGGGCGGCCGCAAGCGTGGGTTTGGACTGAAACCCTCCCTCCTCCCCACAGCCTTCGCGGCTCGATGATTGGTACCTCGGTGTCCGGCGCCGCTCTCAGCCATGCCCCCCCGGTACCATTCTTCCCGGAAGGTCATGACGAGTTGACGCGGTCATAGAGGGCACCTTTTACTTCCCGTACTCAACCCGCTCGCTCGTCCGTTCTCACTACCATGGACGGTGGGGCGGCCCACGGGTACACGGAAGTCCCCCAGGTGGATAGGGTGGTAGCGATTCATCTGTGCCCAGAGACCGCTGCCACACGGTACTCCCCTCCAAAGCCTGTAGGATGATGTCATTTCTGACCTCCAAAGCCTACAGTGCTGCCAGACAGGCCGCCTCCACCTTGCATGCCATGGCTCTCCTGCAGGACCATCAAGCCAAGGCACTTAAAGATCTGCACCTGGGTAGTCCCGATCCCGATGTGCTGCAGGAACTGCGCTCTGCTACCGACCTCGCTCTCAAGGCTACAAAGGTCACAGCACAGGCACTCGGGCGAGCGATGTCCACCCTTGTGGTCCAGGAACGCCATCTCGGCTGAACATGGTTGAGATGCGCGACGTTGACAAGGCCAGGTTTCTCAACGCCCCCATCTCCCAGCTTGGCCTCTTCGACGACACCGTTGACGACTTCGCCCAGCAGTTTTCGGCAGTGAAGAAGCAGATGGAGGCTATTTCTCACATCATGCCGCAGCGCCGCCCATCCAGCGCCATCTGCTAGCCGAGGGAGTCCCCCTGCGACAGAACAGCAAACAGCCAGCTCCGCAACCCGGGCCCAGCTCTCAGCCCCAGCATTGAGTACCTTGCAGTCGGCGTACGCCCCCCGTCTCCAGGACCCCTTCCCGGACCAGAAAAGCTCAGAAACGCTCCTGAGATGGACAGCCCAGGCAGTCGGATACTCGCTCCGGAGGTGGTTTTAAGACCACTCTGTCCCCCCGTTGTGGAGCCGTTCTCACGGCACCCCGGCCTTGCATTTCTCTAGTCCCGGTTTCCCGGACGCAGCTCTCTCACCTCCGGCCCTGCGACTGTCCAACCCCGGCAGGCCAGCACTGACGAGTTTCGAAGACGCCCTCTCGGGACGTCTTCCTCAGTCTCTAACCCACCCCCTGACAGGTGTGCGGAACAAGGTAAGTGCTTTGAGAGTTTTCTCAGCACCTCAGCCTCAGGATGCTCTATTGCCTCCCGACGCATTATTACCTGCTCCCCCCACCGCGAAGCCCCGCCTGGTACGTCAAAGGTGATCGTCCCCTTAGTCCCCCTCGCACAGAGTTTGGACGCGTGGTTATCGCTTACCAACCCATCGCGCTGGTTGGCCAGGACCATCCGACTCGTCTACGCGATTCAGTTCGCCCGGCCTCGTTTCAGCGGTATTCGGTCCACTCTAGTGCACGGCCAACAAGCCAGTGCCTTACGAGCAGAAATTTTTACACTGCTCATCAAGAACGCGATAGAGCCCATCCCTCCAGCCGAGATGAAGAAGGGTCTCTACAGCCCTTACTTCATCGTACCCAAAAAAAGCAGCGGGTTGCGACAAGTCTTGGACTTGTGAGTTCTCAACCGGGCCCTGCTCAGACTCCCGTTCAAAATGCTCATGCAGAAGCAGATTCTCACTTCCTTCGACACTACGTATCGTTCCCTCCCTCGGGGAACGGAGGTTACAACAGTCACCAAGATGTTTTTGATGGTGATATCAGAAATCTGTCTTAGTGCAAAAAGTTACCTGAGACTGTAATAATATAACGTGTTAAAACTATAGCATATGGTTTATATTTGTAATTTATTTTTACAGTAATACAAGCTGACAATTATATAATTCAATATAAGAGGTCTGAGCTGAAGTTCAGTTGATACAGACAAAAACTGATCTGCTGTATTTTGAAAATCTCTTTGGATTAATGAAATGTAGCAGCTCATTTGATAATGCTTGAATATGTAGAAAATAAGTGGTTGCTCTTTTTTTTTTTTTTTCTTCTTCTTTTTGTGTTTTCAGCTTCAGCACAACCCAGAGCACATACTCGGAAAGAAATGGATATTCCAAGCTCAACCAATGTCGTGAGATCAATCAAATCCAAAAGTCCTTTGAATACTTTGACCAAAACTCAAAACTGTACGGACACTGAGAAGCCTCACAATTGGTCACAGAAAACAGATCAAAATATTATTCAAATCGATGATGATAAATCTACAGAGAGTGAACTTCTGGACGATCCACCGAGTCTCCTGAAAACCACTGCAGAAACCCCCCCATTATTCCCAACTGTTCCAGAAACTAAAATACCATCAGTTGAGAACAAAAATGGCAATCAGTCAAATCTAAACGCACAATCTAGTGCAACTGATGAGATCTCTACGGCAGGACTGAATAGTCCGTCTGAGATGTCTGCTAATATATCTATTGATTCACTGAATATGTCTAAAGAAGTTCACTTTCCAGCTAAAAAAAGAGGTACGATTTAATACAAATGTTCACAATCTGAACCAATGCTGAAGAAATCCCCAGTTCACTCATGTCAATGATTCCCTTTGCAAATCCTCTGAAATAAAATCCATGTTGAGACAGAAGCAGCTATCTTGAGAAGAAAGTAATGTTGCTTTGTAATGGATGTGTAGTTGAGCTTGTTGATCATTTCTTTGATAATCAACAATAGTTTGTTCATTGTTTGCTTGCATGAATGTCATAAATGTAATGTCATCATTTCCTTTCATATTTAAGAGTACTGTGGATTGCAGAATCAAGGAGCCACGTGCTATTTGAATGCAGTGCTGCAATCTCTTTTCATGACTGAAGATTTCAGAAAAGCTGTGTTGAAGTTAGTTTGGCTTTGTTGTCTTGTTTATTTGTTTTTGTCTTGTTAGATCATGATCCTTTAACACATTATTCTAGTAATGTGTGTTATTAATAACTGTTGTTCTCTCACAGATTGAACGGCAAAACACGAGGGAAAAAAAGGAAGCCAAAAAGTGTTTCTATTGAACTTAAAGATTTATTCACACGCTTGATGTCTAATGACAGAAGTGTCTCTACAGAAGGAATCACAAATGCTTTAACCATTGGAAATGGTACATTACTGATTATGTGCTAAATGTGTTAAATGAATGTTTAGTAGTTGCTTCGCTATCACCGTCTTATGAAACGCATGTAGAAAAAGTGGCAATAATAATTATTATAATAACAATCAAATTACATGTGACTTCTTTCCCACATAATATTTTGTTGACTTCACTTCCATTTTAAAGCCTCCGAAGATCTAATGAAAGTTGTATTTATTTAAGTTTGTGAGGAGCAGGATGCGGCAGAATTTTTACAGAAGATATTGAGTATGATTGAACCTGAGCCATCGGAGGTAATATCTGAATCTACTGTAGGTAAATATATGATATTATGAATCCTTCATCATGAACTTTCAAAATATTTTAAAGATATTCCATGGAAAGAAGAAACACTCAAGCACCTGTCTACAGCGTCAGCATGAATCCGTTGAGGAAATAAATTCATTTTGTTTTCTGGCCATTGCCATGGACTCTGATCAACATGTGATTAATGTGGTAAGTAAATAGTAAATAATGTCATATGTGCTTTAAAGCAAAAATATCACATCAACTATTGTTCACCACCTGGGCTTGTGGGGGAAATATGTTGCTACATGCATATGCAGTTTCCAGTGAAATATACACTTCCTTTACTTGCATTAAGAAATAAATCAACCAATACAATTTATATGAACAGGATATTTCCCAAGTCCTCTGAAACCCGACGATTGCTTTGCAAATCTCACTCATTCAAATTACTTCATTGACAAAACATGTAAAACCAATAAAATTTGGACAGAATTCAAACTTTGACAGAGTGAAGACTTAAATTTCAGTCAGTTTCTCATGCCGACTGAATAAGTTTTATGGACATATAGTCTCAGTTCTTGTTCCCTTTCAGTTTAAGAGCAGCCTGAGGGTCAAATGTTTGAATAGAATTAACATATTCTAGACTTATTTGTTCACATCGCTGGAACAGATTTGAAATTGTGTTGGTTGGTCGACTAATTTCCCTAAATGAATGTAAAGTGTGTACAAGTCCATTCATATTGTATATTTACATTTTAACAATTGGTTAATGTAGACAAATTATTACTAATTTAACATGAGACCAGGCTGAAAATCGTCTCGGTTACTATCGTAACCTCCGTTCCCTGATGTAGCGACACTAGGGGTCTTTCTTGAGAGCCTCGGTTACCTCTTATCTTTGAGAAAAGACCAATGAGAATTGGCGAACAGAATTTGCATGCCCCTCCCCCTGACATACGGGTATAAAAGGAGGGAAGCGTGCATCTCTCGAACCTACAAGGAGGCGGGCACAACCTGGGTCTGTTAGGCCAACGAAATGGCGTCCACGATCCAGTGGGCAAGCCTCTGTTTGGTGACAGTGTTCCCTTTCTGCTGTCCACCAAAGCAGACAAAGAGCTGCTCAGAGTTTCTAAAGCTCTGCGTGCGATCCAAATAGGTGCGCAAAGCACGCACCGGACACAGCAATGCTAAGGCTGGGTCTGCCTCCTCCCAGGTCAGCGCTTGCAGGTTCACTACCTGATCCCTGAAAGGGGTTGTAGGAACCTTAGGCACGTAGCCCGGTCAGGGTCTCAGGATGACATGAGAGTCTGCCGGACCAAACTCCAGACAAGTGTCATTGATAGAGAGCGCTTGCAGGTCCCCAACCCTCTTGATGGAAGTGAGCGCGATCAGGAGGGCTGTCTTCAAGGAGAGGGCCTTTAGTTCGACTGAGTCAAGCGGCTCAAACGGGGCTCCTCAAAAGCCTAAGAGGACAACAGGCATGGCCTAGGAGGGTTCAGCCTCCAGAACCTGATGATCAGGTCATGCTTCCCTAACAACTAATGCATTGTGGTGAGCCGCTATGGCAGCTACATGAACCTTCAAGGTGGAGGGGGGATGGCGCCCCTCCAGCCTCTCTTGCAGGAATGAGAGCACTGACCCAACTGCACAGCACCTTGTACTAACTGTTTGTGATGGGGTAATATTGAGACGTGAAAGTACGAATCTTTCAGGTCTACCGCCGCGAACCAAACTTGATGCCGGATGCATGTCAGAATGCGTTTCTGCATCAGAATCTTGAACGGGAGTCTGTGTAAGACCCGGTTCAGAACTCGCAGCTCCAAGATTGGCTGCAACCCACCGCCTTTCTTGGGTACGATGAGTACGGGCCGAAGAAACCCTTCTCCATCTCGGCTGGATGGACAGGCTCTATCGTGTCCTTGCACAGAAGGGTTGCGAACTCCGCACGCAGCGTGGAGGCGTTTTCGCCCAGCACCGAGGTAACACGGACGCCACTGAAAAGGGGCGGGCGTCTGGTGAACTGAATCGTGTACCCAAGTCGGATGGTCCTGGCCAGCCACCGCGATGTGTTGGAAAGCGTAAGCCACCCTGCAAGCTCCGGTTGAGGGGCACTAAGGGGACGATCATGTGTGATTTACCTGGAGGCGGGGCCTCACGGCAGGGGGGCAGGTGATGTCACGTCGGGGAGCGTTATTTCATCCCGAGGTGGTTGTGCTGAGGAGAGACTTGATGCACTTACCTTGCTCCGCGTACTGGCCGTAAGGCGAGCCAGTCTCTTCTCGGAACCGGACGGGGGCAAACGAGGGGAACGTGTGGTCCATGAGGTTTTACTCGGCGAAACTTGCCCGTTAAATTCGCAAAATCGCCCCCAGCACCAGCCTAGATCGCTAGGGCGGCTACAGTGGCTTTCTCTCGAAGAAGGAGAGTTGTGACCACAACGTTGCCATGGTCATGTTATCTATGTTGTCTGGGGGAGGGGCATGCAAATACTGTTCGACAATTCTCACTGGCCTTTTCTCAAAGATAAGAGGTAACCGAGGCTCTCAAGAGAGACCCCTAGTGTCACTACATCGACACAACGTCGAGTGAGTGACAGAAGGGGAACTTGTATTCAGGTAGAGAGAACATTTTTCTCATCTGATTACAGTAAATTCACATCTGTATTGGAGAAAGCAGGGTTTCTACCCACAGCAACATATTTCAGGTTTTTGAGTCTTGTTTTTATTTTCCCATGAGACCAGGTTGATTGCTTGTCTTGTACCTTTATTCTCACATTTGTATTTTTCAGCAAAACAGTTTTAACTCACAGTTTGAAGCAACACTTCTGGAGGGAGAGGATCAGTTGTTCTGTGAAAACTGCAAAATGAAGACTGACATGAAATCTGTGAGCTTTACATTTGATGATTTCTGCTGCCTTCCTGTGTGTAAACACAAATATGAACTAAGAAAACTTGAAATATCAAAACGGCTTGTTAGTTGAGAGACAAATGTTACACTGACTATCTGAGAAAGGTCATGAAGAGTATAAAGTTGACTAGAGATTACAGTAATATCTTTTTCTTTTTCATGTGATTACATCAGGGTTATATGCAATTGAAATGTGCTGAATTTATTCTAAATTTGATAATGATATTTTCTTTCAGAGTTACACCATCCTTCAAGTGCCACAAGTTCTGGTCTTACAGATGCAGAGGTTTTATTTGGATTATTACTCTATGACTTTCTTGAAGAACAATTGTGATGTTGAAATTCCTCTCCATTTATCAGTGCAGGTATAAATACATTGTCATTTAAAGACTGTGATTTCATTTATTTTGTGTCTATTTATCTCTGAGTATGCATAAGTTTTGAAACAGCTTACAGCTTGTCTGACCTGCTTGTATATGAATATGCGCAATTACAATATGTGTATTTCGATATATTTATTCAATGTTTTTATTCAGGATGAGGGTGGAGAACATTATGAGTATGACTTGTATGCTGTGATCAATCATTCTGGATCTCTCAGTGGTGGACACTACTTTGCTGACATAAAGTCATTTGAGAACCAACAGTGGTATACATTTAATGACAGCCGTGTGCATAGGGTGTGTTTACTTTCTCTTTTTAATGTGTTCAATAAACAGTTTCAAATGTACAGGTCCAGTGACTATATGCATATGCTTATGAACATACAGCAAGTTCCCACATAGGTCCCAATGCAAACATACAAAAAATCTGTTTCTCAGTTTAAAAGTTCTTAATTATCTCTGGGTGTCAAACATGATAAATTAGTCTTTTTCCTTCTATTCTTGCAGATTCAGAAGTTTGATGGTGGCAGGTAAGTTATTAATTACCATCATGTACAGTCACTAAATCAAAGATGCACTTCAAAAACAAATTTGCAGACTTGGATTTTATTAACAAATGCATTGTTATTTAGAGTTTTCTTTTCTTTTTTACAGGCACTTGAAAAATGACTTTGTCTCTGACATGGCATGTTTACTTTTCTTCAAAAGATGTAAGCAAAGATTTAAATATTGTTTCCCTTCTGTCACTCTCTCGACGAAGTGTCGAAGGAAGTGACACAAGGGGTCTTCTCAGACGCCGAATAGTACCCCTGAATCTGAGAAAAGGCCAATGTCAAGCTGGCAGACAGAATCTGCAAGCCCCACCCCGGACATACGGGTATAAAGGCAAGCGGGGCAGCGAATACCAGTCACAACTTTTCTTCGGAGCTGAATGGTTCTATCACAAACAGCTGAGTCACACTACTGTCTCACTCACCTCTATCAGCGAGAAGAGTGACTGTTGGATCCGCACGGCACAGTTTCCAGCTGGCGTTCTCTCTCCTGCACATTCTGCGGCACACGCCCCTGGGCGCTTTGACAACGCTTCTTCCTGGTGTAAAAGAGTATATTTTCCAACTCTTAAAAGAGCAATTTTCTATTCACTAAAAGAGTACACAGCGGCGTTGAACGTCCTTTTCAGGACGCGTCTTTTTCAAGATGCCTTTCCGCCCCTGTGTTGTTCCTGGATGCGGGCGATTTCTCTCCAAGAATGACGGCCACAGACGCTGCCTCGTGTGCCTAGGCAGTGATCACACTGAGGCGGCGTTTGTGGATGGCTCATATTCTTATTGTGGGAACATGACCATGGCAACGTTGCGGTCGCAGCTCTCCTTCTTGAAGGTGAATGCCACTTCAGCCGCCCCCCGTGTCGCTCCTTCTTCCCACGGGATTGAGCACGATGCGGCTGGCGATGAAGGCGATATGGGGAAGATGACGGGCTCGGTTTCGCCGGGTAGATCCCCACGAACCGCCTGCCCCCCAACACGCTCGTGTGCTTCCGTCCGGGCTAGGGATGAGCGTGACTCGCCGCATGTTCAGCCTGCGCTCTCCCTCGAGTTTCCGGCCTTGGATGATGACATCACCGCTGCATCGGAGAGCGTTCAAGCATCTGATGCGGAAGACTCGATTGGGCTGCCGCCCTCGGGCCAGCCCGCCCAGTCTGAGGCAGGCGTGTAGATGACTGATATGCTTTCCCGGGCGGCCGCAAGCGTGGGTTTGGACTGAAACCCTCCCTCCTCCCCACAGCCTTCGCGGCTCGATGATTGGTACCTCGGTGTCCGGCGCCGCTCTCAGCCACGCCCCCCCCGGTACCATTCTTCCCGGAAGGTCATGACGAGCTGACGCGGTCATAGAGGGCACCTTTTACTTCCCGTACTCAACCCGCTCGCTCGTCCGTTCTCACTACCATGGACGGTGGGGCGGCCCACGGGTACACGGAAGTCCCCCAGGTGGATAGGGTGGTAGCGATTCATCTGTGCCCAGAGACCGCTGCCACACGGTACTCCCCTCCAAAGCCTGTAGGATGATGTCATTTCTGACCTCCAAAGCCTACAGTGCTGCCAGACAGGCCGCCTCCACCTTGCATGCCATGGCTCTCCTGCAGGACCATCAAGCCAAGGCACTTAAAGATCTGCACCTGGGTAGTCCCGATCCCGATGTGCTGCAGGAACTGCGCTCTGCTACCGACCTCGCTCTCAAGGCTACAAAGGTCACAGCACAGGCACTCGGGCGAGCGATGTCCACCCTTGTGGTCCAGGAACGCCATCTCGGCTGAACATGGTTGAGATGCGCGACGTTGACAAGGCCAGGTTTCTCAACGCCCCCATCTCCCAGCTTGGCCTCTTCGACGACACCGTTGACGACTTCGCCCAGCAGTTTTCGGCAGTGAAGAAGCAGATGGAGGCTATTTCTCACATCATGCCGCAGCGCCGCCCATCCAGCGCCATCTGCTAGCCGAGGGAGTCCCCCTGCGACAGAACAGCAAACAGCCAGCTCCGCAACCCGGGCCCAGCTCTCAGCCCCAGCATTGAGTACCTTGCAGTCGGCGTACGCCCCCCGTCTCCAGGACCCCTTCCCGGACCAGAAAAGCTCAGAAACGCTCCTGAGATGGACAGCCCAGGCAGTCGGATACTCGCTCCGGAGGTGGTTTTAAGACCACTCTGTCCCCCCGTTGGAGGGGTGGGAGGAGAATCTTCTGTTTCCTTTTTTTAATTAGCCTCACCCCCCTCGGGGTGCGGTACTCAAATTCTCCATAAAAGAGCCACTTTTCCACTCCCTGGGCTATTTAGCCGGTGTGGAGCCGTTCTCACGGCACCCCGGCCTTGCATTTCTCTAGTCCCGGTTTCCCGGACGCAGCTCTCTCACCTCCGGCCCTGCGACTGTCCAACCCCGGCAGGCCAGCACTGACGAGTTTCGAAGACGCCCTCTCGGGACGTCTTCCTCAGTCTCTAACCCACCCCCTGACAGGTGTGCGGAACAAGGTAAGTGCTTTGAGAGTTTTCTCAGCACCTCAGCCTCAGGATGCTCTATTGCCTCCCGACGCATTATTACCTGCTCCCCCCACCGCGAAGCCCCGCCTGGTACGTCAAAGGTGATCGTCCCCTTAGTCCCCCTCGCACAGAGTTTGGACGCGTTGTTATCGCTTACCAACCCATCGCGCTGGTTGGCCAGGACCATCCGACTCGTCTACGCGATTCAGTTCGCCCGGCCTCGTTTCAGCGGTATTCGGTCCACTCTAGTGCACGGCCAACAAGCCAGTGCCTTACGAGCAGAAATTTTTACACTGCTCATCAAGAACGCGATAGAGCCCATCCCTCCAGCCGAGATGAAGAAGGGTCTCTACAGCCCTTACTTCATCGTACCCAAAAAAAGCAGCGGGTTGCGACAAGTCTTGGACTTGTGAGTTCTCAACCGGGCCCTGCTCAGACTCCCGTTCAAAATGCTCATGCAGAAGCAGATTCTCACTTCCTTCGACACTACGTATCGTTCCCTCCCTCGGGGAACGGAGGTTACAACAGTCACCAAGATGTTTTTGATGGTGATATCAGAAATCTGTCTTAGTGCAAAAAGTTACCTGAGACTGTAATAATATAACGTGTTAAAACTATAGCATATGGTTTATATTTGTAATTTATTTTTACAGTAATACAAGCTGACAATTATATAATTCAATATAAGAGGTCTGAGCTGAAGTTCAGTTGATACAGACAAAAACTGATCTGCTGTATTTTGAAAATCTCTTTGGATTAATGAAATGTAGCAGCTCATTTGATAATGCTTGAATATGTAGAAAATAAGTGGTTGCTCTTTTTTTTTTTTTTTCTTCTTCTTTTTGTGTTTTCAGCTTCAGCACAACCCAGAGCACATACTCGGAAAGAAATGGATATTCCAAGCTCAACCAATGTCGTGAGATCAATCAAATCCAAAAGTCCTTTGAATACTTTGACCAAAACTCAAAACTGTATGGACACTGAGAAGCCTCACAATTGGTCACAGAAAACAGATCAAAATATTATTCAAATCGATGATGATAAATCTACAGAGAGTGAACTTCTGGACGATCCACCGAGTCTCCTGAAAACCACTGCAGAAACCCCCCCATTATTCCCAACTGTTCCAGAAACTAAAATACCATCAGTTGAGAACAAAAATGGCAATCAGTCAAATCTAAACGCACAATCTAGTGCAACTGATGAGATCTCTACGGCAGGACTGAATAGTCCGTCTGAGATGTCTGCTAATATATCTATTGATTCACTGAATATGTCTAAAGAAGTTCACTTTCCAGCTAAAAAAAGAGGTACGATTTAATACAAATGTTCACAATCTGAACCAATGCTGAAGAAATCCCCAGTTCACTCATGTCAATGATTCCCTTTGCAAATCCTCTGAAATAAAATCCATGTTGAGACAGAAGCAGCTATCTTGAGAAGAAAGTAATGTTGCTTTGTAATGGATGTGTAGTTGAGCTTGTTGATCATTTCTTTGATAATCAACAATAGTTTGTTCATTGTTTGCTTGCATGAATGTCATAAATGTAATGTCATCATTTCCTTTCATATTTAAGAGTACTGTGGATTGCAGAATCAAGGAGCCACGTGCTATTTGAATGCAGTGCTGCAATCTCTTTTCATGACTGAAGATTTCAGAAAAGCTGTGTTGAAGTTAGTTTGGCTTTGTTGTCTTGTTTATTTGTTTTTGTCTTGTTAGATCATGATCCTTTAACACATTATTCTAGTAATGTGTGTTATTAATAACTGTTGTTCTCTCACAGATTGAACGGCAAAACACGAGGGAAAAAAAGGAAGCCAAAAAGTGTTTCTATTGAACTTAAAGATTTATTCACACGCTTGATGTCTAATGACAGAAGTGTCTCTACAGAAGGAATCACAAATGCTTTAACCATTGGAAATGGTACATTACTGATTATGTGCTAAATGTGTTAAATGAATGTTTAGTAGTTGCTTCGCTATCACCGTCTTATGAAACGCATGTAGAAAAAGTGGCAATAATAATTATTATAATAACAATCAAATTACATGTGACTTCTTTCCCACATAATATTTTGTTGGCTTCACTTCCATTTTAAAGCCTCTGAAGATCTAATGAAAGTTGTATTTATTTAAGTTTGTGAGGAGCAGGATGCGGCAGAATTTTTACAGAAGATATTGAGTATGATTGAACCTGAGCCATCGGAGGTAATATCTGAATCTACTGTAGGTAAATATATGATATTATGAATCCTTCATCATGAACTTTCAAAATATTTTAAAGATATTCCATGGAAAGAAGAAACACTCAAGCACCTGTCTACAGAGTCAGCATGAATCCGTTGAGGAAATAAATTCATTTTGTTTTCTGGCCATTGCCATGGACTCTGATCAACATGTGATTAATGTGGTAAGTAAATAGTAAATAATGTCATATGTGCTTTAAAGCAAAAATATCACATCAACTATTGTTCACCACCTGGGCTTGTGGGGGAAATATGTTGCTACATGCATATGCAGTTTCCAGTGAAATATACACTTCCTTTACTTGCATTAAGAAATAAATCAACCAATACAATTTATATGAACAGGATATTTCCCAAGTCCTCTGAAACCCGACGATTGCTTTGCAAATCTCACTCATTCAAATTACTTTATTGACAAAACATGTAAAACCAATAAAATATGGACAGAATTCAAACTTTGACAGAGTGAAGACTTAAATTTCAGTCAGTTTCTCATGCCGACTGAATAAGTTTTATGGACATATAGTCTCAGTTCTTGTTCCCTTTCAGTTTAAGAGCAGCCTGAGGGTCAAATGTTTGAATAGAATTAACATATTCTAGACTTATTTGTTCACATCGCTGGAACAGATTTGAAATTGTGTTGGTTGGTCGACTAATTTCCCTAAATGAATGTAAAGTGTGTACAAGTCCATTCATATTGTATATTTACATTTTAACAATTGGTTAATGTAGACAAATTATTACTAATTTAACATGAGACCAGGCTGAAAATCGTCTCGGTTACTATCGTAACCTCCGTTCCCTGATGTAGCGACACTAGGGGTCTTTCTTGAGAGCCTCGGTTACCTCTTATCTTTGAGAAAAGACCAATGAGAATTGGCGAACAGAATTTGCATGCCCCTCCCCCTGACATACGGGTATAAAAGGAGGGAAGCGTGCATCTCTCGAACCTACAAGGAGGCGGGCACAACCTGGGTCTGTTAGGCCAATGAAATGGCGTCCACGATCCAGTGGGCAAGCCTCTGTTTGGTGACAGTGTTCCCTTTCCGCTGTCCACCAAAGCAGACAAAGAGCTGCTCAGAGTTTCTAAAGCTCTGCGTGCGATCCAAATAGGTGCGCAAAGCACGCACCGGACACAGCAATGCTAAGGCTGGGTCTGCCTCCTCCCAGGTCAGCGCTTGCAGGTTCACTACCTGATCCCTGAAAGGGGTTGTAGGAACCTTAGGCACGTAGCCCGGTCGGGGTCTCAGGATGACGTGAGAGTCTGCCGGACCAAACTCCAGACAAGTGTCATTGATAGAGAGCGCTTGCAGGTCCCCAACCCTCTTGATGGTAGTAAGCGCGATCAGGAGGGCTGTCTTCAAGGAGAGGGCCTTTAGTTCGACTGAGTCAAGCGGCTCAAACGGGGCTCCTCAAAAGCCTAAGAGGACAACAGGCATGGCCTAGGAGGGTTCAGCCTCCAGAACCTGATGATCAGGTCATGCTTCCCTAACGACTTACTGTCCATTGCATTGTGGTGAGCCGCTATGGCAGCTACATGAACCTTCAAGGTGGAGGGGGGATGGCGCCCCTCCAGCCTCTCTTGCAGGAATGAGAGCACTGACCAAACTGCGCAGCTCTGTGGGTCTACAGATCGGGAAGAACTCCAATTTGCGAATAAGCGTAACTTTAGGGCATAAAGCTGCCTGGTGGAGGGAGCTCTGGCTTGAGTGATTGTGTCTTTAATGGCTGGTGGTAGACCATTTAGATCTTCCGCATCCCATCCAGGGGCCAGAAAGAAGGTCTTTCCTCAGGGGAATTTGACAGGGGGGTGCTGTCTCAAGGAGCATAAGATCTGAAAGCCCTGTCCGGGTGGGCCCGTGGGGGGCCACGAGAACGACTTGTTCTTCAGCCTCCCTGACCATGCACAGGACATGTGCAAGTAGGCTCACTGGGGGAAATGCGTATTTGCGCAGCCCCCGGGGCCAGCTGTGTGCCAGCGCATCTGTGCCGAGTGGGGCTTCTGTCAGAAAGTACCACAGCAGCAGTAGGTGGAATCTCAGGAGGCAAACAGAGCTACCTGTGCTCTGCCGAACCAAGCCCAAATCAGCTAGGCAACCTGAGGGTGGAGTCTCCACTATCCACTGAGTGTTACCTGACATGACAGCGTGTCCGCTGTTGTGTTTAGGTTGCCTGGGATATGAGTGATGTGCAGTGACCTCAGCCAATGTTGACTCGAAAGGAGATGTTGGGCAAGTTGCGACATGCAACTGGTGATTTATATGCGCTAGTGTCACTGTGTTGTCTAAGCGAATCAACATGTGCAGGATCAATGGCAGAAATCTACGCAGGGCAAGAAATACAGTCAGCAACACTAGGGACTTGATGTTCCAACCCAGCCGGGACCCCATCCTGGAGCTAGCAGCTGTGTGCCCTTTGCACGTGGCACCCCAGCCCAAATGGGAATTGTTCGTAGTAACTACGACACATCTGAACACCTGCTGTAGGGGGACTCCTGTCCATAGAAAACAGAAGTCAGCGACAGACCGAAGGGGAGGACTTTGTACTAAGCGTCTGTGATGGGGTAATATTGAGACGTGAAAGTACGGATCTTTCAGGTCTACCGCCGCGAACCAAACTTGATGCCGGATGCATGTCAGAATGCGTTTCTGCATCAGAATCTTGAACGGGAGTCTGTGTAAGACCCGGTTCAGAACTCGCAGCTCCAAGATTGGCTGCAACCCACCGCCTTTCTTGGGTACGATGAGTACGGGCCGAAGAAACCCTTCTCCATCTCGGCTGGATGGACAGGCTCTATCGCGTCCTTGCACAGAAGGGTTGCGAACTCCGCACGCAGCGTGGAGGCGTTTTCGCCCAGCACCGAGGTAACACGGACACCACTGAAAAGGGACGGGCGCCTGGTGAACTGAATCGTGTACCCTAGTCGGATGGTCCTGGCCAGCCACCGCGATGTGTTGGAAAGCGTAAGCCACCCTGCAAGCTATGGTTGAGGGGACTAAGAGGACTAAGACTAAGACGATCATGTGTGATTTACCTGGAGGCGGGGCCTCACGGCAGGGGGGGGCAGGCGACGTCACGTCGGGGAGCGTTATTTCATCCCGAGGTGGTTGTGCTGAGGAGAGACTTGATGCACTTACCTTGCTCCGCGTACTGGCCGTAAGGCGAGCCAGTCTCTTCTCGGAACCGGACGGGGGCAAACGAGGGGAACGTGTGGTCCATGAGGTTTTACTCGGCGAAACTTGCCCGTTAAATTCGCAAAATCGCCCCCAGCACCAGCCTAGATCGCTAGGGCGGCTACAGTGGCTTTCTCTCGAAGAAGGAGAGTTGTGACCACAACGTTGCCATGGTCATGTTATCTGTGTTGTCTGGGGGAGGGGCATGCAAATTCTGTTCGCCAATTCTCACTGGCCTTTTCTCAAAGATAAGAGGTAACCGAGGCTCTCAAGAGAGACCCCTAGTGTCACTACATCGACACAACGTCGAGTGAGTGACAGAAGGGGAACTTATATTCAGGTAGAGAGAACGTTTTTCTCATCTGATTACAGTAAATTCACATCTGTATTGGAGAAAGCAGGGTTTCTACCCACAGCAACATATTTCAGGTTTTTGAGTCTTGTTTTTATTTTCCCATGAGACCAGGTTGATTGCTTGTCTTGTACCTTTATTCTCACATTTGTATTTTTCAGCAAAACAGTTTTAACTCACAGTTTGAAGCAACACTTCTGGAGGGAGAGGATCAGTTGTTCTGTGAAAACTGCCAAATGAAGACTGACATGAAATCTGTGAGCTTTACATTTGATGATTTCTGCTGCCTTCCTGTGTGTAAACACAAATATGACCTAAGAAAACTTCTTGTTAGTTGAGAGACAAATGTTACACTGACTATCTGAGAAAGGTCATGAAGAGTATAAAGTTGACTAGAGATTACAGTAATATCTTTTTCTTTTTCATGTGATTACATCAGGGTTATATGCAATTGAAATGTGCTGAATTTATTCTAAATTTGATAATGATATTTTCTTTCAGAGTTACACCATCCTTCAAGTGCCACAAGTTATGGTCTTACAGATGCAGAGGTTTTATTTGGATTATTACTCTATGACTTTCTTGAAGAACAATTGTGATGTTGAAATTCCTCTCCATTTATCAGTGCAGGTATAAATACATTGTCATTTAAAGACTGTGATTTCATTTATTTTGTGTCTATTTATCTCTGAGTATGCATAAGTTTTGAAACAGCTTACAGCTTGTCTGACCTGCTTGTATATGAATATGCGCAATTACAATATGTGTATTTCGATATATTTATTCAATGTTTTTATTCAGGATGAGGGTGGAGAACATTATGAGTATGACTTGTATGCTGTGATCAATCATTCTGGATCTCTCAGTGGTGGACACTACTTTGCTGACATAAAGTCATTTGAGAACCAACAGTGGTATACATTTAATGACAGCCGTGTGCATAGGGTGTGTTTACTTTCTCTTTTTAATGTGTTCAATAAACAGTTTCAAATGTACAGGTCCAGTGACTATATGCATATGCTTATGAACATACAGCAAGTTCCCACATAGGTCCCAATGCAAACATACAAAAAATCTGTTTCTCAGTTTAAAAGTTCTTAATTATCTCTGGGTGTCAAACATGATAAATTAGTCTTTTTCCTTCTATTCTTGCAGATTCAGAAGTTTGATGGTGGCAGGTAAGTTATTAATTACCATCATGTACAGTCACTAAATCAAAGATGCACTTCAAAAACAAATTAGCAGACTTGGATTTTATTAACAAATGCATTGTTATTTAGAGTTTTCTTTTCTTTTTTACAGGCACTTGAAAAATGACTTTGTCTCTGACATGGCATGTTTACTTTTCTTCAAAAGATGTAAGCAAAGATTTAAATATTGTTTCCCTTCTGTCACTCTCTCGACGAAGTGTCGAAGGAAGTGACACAAGGGGTCTTCTCAGACGCCGAATAGTACCCCTGAATCTGAGAAAAGGCCAATGTCAAGCTAGCAGACAGAATCTGCAAGCCCCGCCCTGGACATACGGGTATAAAGGCAAGCGGGGCAGCGAATACCAGTCACAACTTTTCTTCGGAGCTGAATGGTTCTATCACAAACAGCTGAGTCACACTACTGTCTCACTCATCTATATCAGCGAGAAGAGTGGCTGTTGGATCCGCACGGTACAGTTTCCAGCTGGCGTTCTCTCTCCTGCACATTCTGCGGCACACGCCCCTGGGCGCTTCGACAGCGCTTCTTCCTGGCGTAAAAGAGTATATTTTCCAACTCTTAAAAGAGCAATTTTCTATTCACTAAAAGAGTACACAGCGGCGTTGAACGTCCTTTTCAGGACGCGTCTTTTTCAAGATGCCTTTCCGCCCCTGTGTTGTTCCTGGATGTGGGCGATTTCTCTCCAAGAATGACGGCCACAGACGCTGCCTCGTGTGCCTAGGCATTGATCACACTGAGGCGGCGTTTGTGGATGGCTCATGTTCTTATTGTGGGAACATGACCATGGCAACGTTGCGGTCGCGGCTCTCCTTCTTGAAGGTGAATGCCACTTCAGCCGCCCCCCGTGTCGCTCCTTCTTCCCACGGGATTGAGTACGATGCGGCTGGCGATGAAGGCGATATGGGGAAGATGACGGGCTCGGTTTCGCCGGGTAGATCCCCACGAACCACCTGCCCCCCAACACGCTCGTGTGCTTCCCTCTGGGCTCGGGATGAGCGCGACTCGCCGCATGTTCAGCCTGCGCTCTCCCTCGAGTTTCCGGCCTTGGATGATGACATCACCGCTGCATCAGAGAGCGTTCAAGCATCTGATGCGGAAGACTCGATTGGGCTGCCGCCCTCGGGCCAGCCCGCCTAGTTTGAGGCAGACGCGCAGATGACTGATATGCTTTCCCGGGCGGCCGCAAGCGTGGGTTTGGACTGAAACACTCCCTCCTCCCCACAGCATTCGCGGCTCGATGATTGGAACCTCGGTGTCCGGCGCCGCTCACAGCCAAACACCCACCCCCCCCCAGGGACCATTCTTCCCGGAAGGTCCTGACGAGCTAACACGGTCATGGAGGGCACCTTTTACTGCCCGAACTCAACCTGCTCGCTCGTCCGTTCTCACTACCCTGGACGGTGGGACGGCCCACAGGTACACGGAAGTCCCCCAGGTGGATAGGGTGGTATCGATCCATCTGTGCCCAGAGACCGCCGCCACCTGGCGGGACCGCCCGGTACTCCCGGATGACGTCATTTCTGACCTCCAAAGCCTACAGTGCTGCCAGACAGGCCGCCTCCGCCTTGCATGCCATGGCTCTCCTGCAGGTCCATCAAGCCAAGGCACTTAAAGATCTGCACCTGGGTAGTCCTGATCCCAATGTGCTGCAGGAACTGTGACCAAACAACAAACAGCCAGCTCCGCAACCCGGGCCCAGCTCTCAGCCCCAGCGTCGAGTATCTCGCAGTCGGCGTACGCCCCCCGTCTCCAGGACCCATTCCCGGACCAGAAAAGCTCAGAAACGCTCCTGAGACGGACAGCCCAGGCAGTCGGATACTCGCTCCGGAGGTGGTTTTAAGACCACTCCGTCCCCCGGTGGAGGGGTGGGAGGAGAATCTTCTGTTTCCTTTTTTTAATTTGCCTCACCCCCCTCGGGGTGCGGTACCAAAATTCTCCATAAAAGAGCCACTTTTCCACTCCCTGGGCTATTTAGCCGGTGTGCGCCGTTCTCACGGCACCCCGGCCTTGCATTTCTCCAGTCCCGGTTTCCTGGACGCAGCTTTCTCACCTCCGGCCCTGCGACTGTCCAACCCCGGCAGGCCAGCACAGACGAGTTTTGAAGACGCCCTCTCGGGACATCTTCCTCAGGCTCTAACCCACCCCCTGCCGGGTGTGTGGAGCAAGGTAAGTGCTTTGAGTCTTTTCTCAGCACCTCAGCCTCAGGATGCTCTTTTGCCTCCCGACGCATTATTACCTGCTCCCCCCACCGCGAAGCCCCGTCCGAACCCATCGTGCTGGTTGGCCAGGACCATCCGACTCGTTTACGAGATTCAGTTCGCCCGGCCTCATTTCAGCGGTATTCGCTCCACTCTAGTGCACGGCCAACAAGCCAGTGCCTTACGAGCAGAGATTTTTACACTGCTCATCAAGAACGCGATAGAGCCCATCCCTCCAGCCGAGATGAAGAAGGGTCTCTACAGCCCTTACTTCATCGTACAAAAAAAAGCGGCGGGTTGCGACAAGTCTTGGGCTTGTGAGTTCTCAACCGGGCCCTGCTCAGACTCCCGTTCAAAATGCTCATGCAGAAGCAGATTCTCACTTCCTTCGACACTACGTATCGTTCCCTCCCTCGGGGAACGGAGGTTACAACAGTAACCAAGATGTTTTTGATGGTGATATCAGAAATCTGTCTTAGTGCAAAAAGTTACCTGAGACTGTAATAATATAACGTGTTAAAACTATAGCATATGGTTTATATTTGTAATTTATTTTTACAATGATACAAGCTGACAATGATATAATTCAATATAAGAGGTCTGAGCTGAAGTTCAGTTGATACAGACAAAAACTGATCTGCTGTATTTTGGAAATCTCTTTGGATTAATGAAATGTAGCAGCTCATTTGATAATGCTTGAATATGTAGAAAATAAGTGGTTGCTCTTTTTTTTTTTGTGTGTGTGTTTTCAGCTTCAGCACAACCCAGAGCACATACTCGGAAAGAAATGGATATTCCAAGCTCAACCAATGTCGTGAGATCAATCAAATCCAAAAGTCCTTTGAATACTTTGACCAAAACTCAAAACTGTACGGACACTGAGAAGCCTCACAATTGGTCACAGAAAACGGATCAAATTATTATTAAAATCGATGATGATAAATCTACAGAGAGTGAACTTCCACCGAGTGTCCTGAAAACCCCTGAGACTGCAGAAACCCCCCCATTATTCCCAACCATTCCAGAAACTAAAATACCATCAGTTGAGAACAAAAATGGCAATCAGTCAAATCTAAACGTGCAATCTAGTGCAACTGTTGAGATCTCTACGGCAGGACTGAATAGTCCGTCTGAGATGTCTGCTAATATATCTATTGATTCACCGAATATGTCTAAAGAAGTTCACTTTCCAGCTAAAAAAAGAGGTACGATTTAATACAAATGTTCACAATCTGAACCAATGCTGAAGAAATCCCCAGTTCACTCATGTCAATGATTCCCTTTGCAAATCCTCTGAAATAAAATCCATGTTGAGACAGAAGCAGCTATCTTGAGAAGAAAGTAATGTTGCTTTGTAATGGATGTATAGTTGAGCTTATTGATCATTTCTTTGATAATCAACAACAGTTTGTTCATTGTTTGCTATTCTTGTTCACAGAAACATCAGAACAACATCCTCAAACAGGAAATTCTTGTTCAGAAGAGAATGTTCCAACGTCCCTGAAAGAAGGAATTCCTCAGACTAAAAAGACCAAAGGGAGAAACCTTCAGACAAAACAGATAACTAAACCAACCAATTCTGCCATCCAAAATTATAATAATTACAAGTCTCCAGAGAAGAATCTTCCACAGCATCTGCCAAATCTCCAGAACACCAGTGCTAAGATTTCTGAGACTAAAGAAAAGTCCTGGCAATGTCTGACAGATGTATCTGCTGATACAGTTGATAGCAAGAAGGATAATCTGTTGAAACCAAATGTGCAATCTAGAGTTGCTAATGGGAAATTTCTCACAAAACAAGAAAATGATTCAGATATAAAAACTGAGTACATTAACCCCTGTGAATCTGAGCTAAACACTGATCCAAATACGGCTAATGATGAGGGAAAGATAACTCATAGTAGCAGTTTTTTGAGAATAAATGAATCAGCTCGGAAAATCGAGCGTTCACAAAATGTCAGTTGGAAGATACTTATTCCAATTGTTTTTATTATTATTATTATTATTAGTATTCTTCTTCTTGTTCTACTTCTTACCTTGGTTTGACATATAGACAAACACTCATTCCGTACTAGGAGAGAATTTGATAAATAACAATTGAATCCGAGCTTGTTTTTCTGCAGATTCATTTTTCTGCGATAAACAAAAATGATTGAAGCAAACTTCTAAAATAATATTTGGTATGGTTGTTGTTCTGTGTTGGTGATTTAATTGGTTTAAAAGATTGGTTGAGATTTCCCCTCAGCCCTGCTGGACTTCTACTTAATGATTGAATTGATTTAAGTCATGTTTGCCTTCATCCATGTCTTTGCATAATGTGTGTTAGCATTTATTCAAAATCATCTCAAATGAATTAATTGTTTTTCAAGTTTTTATTTGTGTTTGTTGTTTTTGATCTGCGCTTCACTGTCTTCAATTAAACTGGAGGTATGTAATTATAATGTAGTGTGTAAATATGTTTTTTTGTGTGTGTTTATACACAGTAAAGACCAATATGATTCTTAAAGGTTGTTATAGAAATGCATTCAAGAAATGTAATGCTGAGAAGACCACTGAGATGGAAAAAATAACATAAATGTACCTTAATAAATGATGAGTTTTTTTGAAAACATGCGTGATGTCCTTTTATTTATTTATTTATTTATTGTATTTTCAATTGTACTTTCATTTTTGTTTTTACAAAAAATTGCATAAATTAATATATATTTTAGTTATACTTATTTCATATTTATTGTCATGAGTCAGGTTTTTCTTCCCTTTTTATTCTCACACACACACTCACGCACACTCACACACCTTATTTGCTCGTTATGGAATTACTCTTTCTCTCTTTCTCTCTACCTGCACCTGTTAGTCATTGCAATCAGCTCTCGCGCTGATTTGCTTTGACACCTGTCTCTACTTTTCCCTAAGTGTTCACCCTTTATCTGGTGTTTGTTCTGGTAGATTCTTGTAGGATTATTGTTGCATGTCACACGTTACTTCTCCTGCGGCCGTCTTGTCTGTACAGTTAAGCGCTTACCCTTTCTTTTGTCTTGTTTGTCTGGAACAGTCAAGCTTCAAGGTTATGTCCGTGCCCTGCTGCTGCTGCTGCTGCTGCATGTGAACCTCTTCGGTTCTCTCCCTGACTGAGTCTGCTACTTCGGTTCTCCAAGTCAGCTCCAAGGGAGTCCTGATCTGTAGCTCATCGTGACCGGAGTCTGCTCTTCATTTTGAGTTATTTTCTCCAGCTCTGTGTGCAATAATGACAGACTGCCTTTGTTCTTTATTACTTCATTAAAGACTGTTATTCCTGTGATCTCTGCTTTTGGATCGTTCATTTATCGTTGTGACATTTATGAATAGGTTGACTTAAGAGAAATCAATATGAGGACAATTTTCTTAAGATCATTCAGGTCTTACTAAGAAGATTTATTATGGCATGGAAATCTGATTAATTTCATCCAACAATAACTGATAAACGTACCATAGTCCATAAGATTTTTTTATGTTTGAGATTAAGCTTCTTGTACATTTGCATTCAAACTTACATGACACGTCTTATGTTCAAAGATCATACTGATTAACATGAATTGTTTCTCTTCTGAGAAACCGAAACTGAAGACAAAGAGTGAACAAAACATCTCCTGTAGAGTCATTGTTTTGTCCGGTGACAGGCTTTTCCACTGGATGTGGAGTGTTTCTACAATCAGGAAGTGACCTTGATTGAATCTCATTCCCTCTGTTTATGACCCATTTGTTCCTTGTATTACTGGTTCCTAAAAATTTGACCAAACAAGTATGTAAAATTAGCTTCAGGAAAGGTGACTGGCTGAAAGTGAGTAGTTTTCATCACTGGTTTAAATATCAGACCAAATCTGATATTTCCTGTCAGAGAGATCTCTCTGAGTTTGATGGGGTGAAAGATTAAATCATTGCTAAAAAATTAATGCTTCAATGATACCAAACATGGCACAAACCAGAAACGAGCACAAATGATGGAGACAGGCGTGAATGATTGACATGGGTTTTAGCCTGTGCAATTTCATGGCTCCCAAAAGCTATCTTTTTAAATACAAAGAAAGGAATAGGGTATGATATTTCTTTTAATGGCACAAATTGAGCACAAATGAACGACACAGTTTCAGAGCGATTTGGACTTGGAGACTGATGTCACTGCTTCCAAATACAAGCTGTTATTTCTAGATTGGAGATTCAAGAGCATAACTCGAGCACAGACGAACAACACTGTTTCGAGGCGATTTGGAGGTGGAGAGTGACGTCACACAGTCCAAATTTTTTTTATCTCAAACACAGAACAAGCACAAATGTTCATTTTTGCAGAACAAATCAGCACAAAGAATTGGTATAGATTTGATAGCTAATTAATTATATGGGGTGCCATTTTCATAGAGGTTACTAAAGCAATTGCCTCTCTGCACAGCCGGACCTTACAGCAATTGACTTGTTTCATTACTGTATGACTACTCTCTCTCTCTCTCTGCCATATTTGTGAACAAAGCCCACATAATATACGTCTGTGCACTGTGAGATCATCGATCATAAGCACTGGGACACAATGAAACTTTGCTAAACTGTTTCTGTTTATAAAGCTTAATAAAGTGTCATCTTTTGTTACACAACCAGAAGGTCTTTTTTTTACTTCCAGTAAAAGTTATGTTAAGTGGCTGTTCTCCTTCTGTCACTCACTCGACGTTGTGTTGAATGAAGTGACACAAGGGGTCTTCCTGGGATGCCAAACGTACCTCTGAACCTGAACCCAACTCAAGTTGGTAGACAGAATTTGCATGCCCCGCCCCGGACATACGGGTATAAAGGGAAGCGGGGCAGCGAGTGCCAGTCAGAATTTTTCTTAGGAGCCAAACGGTTGTGAAACAGCAAGCTGAGTCAGACTTTCAACCCTTGGACAGATCTCTGCTTTCTTGCAGACACAGACACCTCTTGACAGGGTTGGTGCACCATGTGCAATGGGAACGATGCCGCTGGCCTCTGCACAGGACCCCAGCAGCGTTGGCACACCAACTGCCTAGAGTTGTTGGCTGTTTCTCTTGCCCTACGGAGGTTTGCAGGTATGCATTTCCCCCAGTGAGCCTTCTTGCACCAGTGCTGTGCAAGATCAGGGAGGACGAGGAACAGGTCATCCTGGTGGCCCCTTACTGGCCCACCCGGCCCTGGTTCTCAGATCTTACACTCCTCGCGACAGCACCTCCATGGAAAATTCCCCTGAGGAAGGACCTTCTTTCTCAGGGACGGGGCACCCTCTGGCACTCGCACCCAGACCTCTGGAACTTCCATGTCTGGCCCCTGGACGGGATGCAGAAGATCTAGTGGATCTACCACCTGCTTTCGTAGACACGATCAACCAAGCCAGAGCTCCCTCCACCTAAAGTGGCGCTTGTTCGCGAATTGGTGTTCTTCACGAGCCGAAGACCCGTAGAGGTGCGCAGTTCGGTCAGTGCTTTCATTCCTGAAGGAGAGGCTGGAGGGGAGGCTGTCCCCTTCCACCTTAAAGGTGTATGTAGCTGCTATCGCAGCCTAACACCACGCAGTAGATGGCAAGAACCTAGGTAAGCACGACTTGAATATCAGGTTCCTGAGGGAAGGAATGAGACGTTGTGTCCCTCCTGCCACAGCACTAGACCTACCACTGTAAACGGCTGTACCTTATTTTCGGCTCCTCGGTGCAAAATCCAGACTGGCACTCGCCGCCCTGCTTCCCTTTATACCCGTATGTCCGGGGTGGGGCATGCAAGTTCTGTCTGCCAACTTGACATTGGCCTTTTCTCAGGTTCAGAGGTACGTTTGGCGTCTCAGGAAGACCCCTTGTGTCACTTCATTCGACACAATGTCTCGTTCCTTCCCTCGGGGAATGGAGGTTCCAACAGTAACCATGAAGTTTCATTTCGCACAATTCTAGCAGTGAAGGGGTAAAACTCTCGTTGGTTATTGCATTTTTTCTCTCAGAAAATGTATATCCTAAATCATGGAAATTTTTACCTCAAACATCTGTGACATGTTAATTGCCATTATCTGTGTCAATAAAATCTTGCCTATTACATTCAGCTATGTTTCAGGTACAATTAAAATGTAAATTCATTAAAAATTCAAAATGTTAAATCCATAAGACCCAGACTACAATTGTAAAAGAGGAATGTGATAAAAGAATGTGTACATTGTGTGTTTACTGCATGTATAGCTCCTGTCAGTCAATGAAGTCAAGATAAGCACAAAGCACAAACTTTATTTGCGACATTATAAATAGATATACACAGCAGGTTGGTGTGGACAATATACATATATATATATATATATATATATTTTATTATTTTTTTTTACATTTGAAAGAGACACATAATTCACATAAGTAATACACAACATTAGTCTAAACACTACCATTTGTTCCACAAAAGTGTGCTCGCTTGCCTTCTCTGTATATCAGCTGACCATCATTCAGACAGACCGCCATTTCTCGATCATACACAGGCAATTATTTGAATAAAAATAAAATATTTAAAGATGATCATACAGTGTTTTTAAAATGAATGTGATATAACTAAAAGGGGAAGTGCATTTTCTTCAGTGTAAGTTCTGGAAAGTCCCTCGTCTCTCAGCGACATGCCCTTGCTCATCTCCTTCCCGTGTTTCAGTTCGTGGCATAGCTCGGGAGGCTGGTTCTGTTGACAGCATCACGATTACCAGCTCCGATCTGGACATTAATAAATATGATTTATTAAGCATAATTTTGTTGTTAAATATAATGCCATTTTTAAACATTAATTAAATAAACACATTGTGACACTGAACTGGACTGGACAGGGGAAGAAGGACACGATGACAGGATGGAGAACTCAAAGGTATGGTTTTTAATTTCTCCAAAGTAAAGGTACAGAACTGAACATAAACTACTTATAATGAACACAGGGTTTCTCAATAAACATAAACACTTGTGGACTTCAGCTGCCAACACTAGACTGGCCTCCCCCGACTGGCGTTGTTGTGGGTCTTATATGCCGCTCTCCCCATGCTCACTGAAATTAGAGACAGGTGTTAGACATATTTTAGCTCAGGTGCAAGCGCCCTTACCGCTCCCCCTCTCCGGACGGGCGCTTGACCACGCCCCCGCTGCCACATACCCCCACCGCCCGACTCAGGCCGGGGCGTCATCCGGCCTGCCTACCACTCCCCCCCATTTCTGGAAAGGAAGTCGGCGACAGCCATCTGCACCCCCGGTCTGTGGACCACCTCAAACTTAAAAGGCTGGAGAGCCAGATACCAACGGGTGATCCGGGCGTTAGTATCCTTCATGCGGTGGAACCACTGCAGTGGGGCATGATCCGAGCAGAGGGTGAAGGCCCGCCCCAGCAGGTAGTAGCGGAGTGTGAGGACCGCCCACTTGATAGCTAGACACTCCTTCTCCACGGTGCTATACTTCATCTCCCTCAATGAGAGCTTCCTGCTGATGTATAGCACCGGGCGCTCCTCCCCCTCCACCACCTGCGAGAGTACGGCCCCCAGCCCTCTGTCTGAAGCGTCCGTCTGTAATAAGAAAGGGAGAGAGAAGTTAGGGGAATACAAGAGCGGCCCCCCACAGAGTGCGGCTTTAATTTGTGTGAACGCCTGCTGGCACTGTTCCGACCATTGGACCGGATCTGGAGCCCCCTTTTTAGTGAGGTCAGTCAGCGGGCTGGTGACGTCCGAATAATTAGGTACGAACCTTCTGTAGTAGCCAGCCAGCCCCAGGAACTGCCTCACCCCCTTTTTGGTCTTGGGCCTAGGGCAAGTCGCAATCGCCGCGGTTTTATCAATTTGGGGACGCACCTGGCCATGGCCCAAGTGGAACCCCAGATACCGTACCTCCACACGCCCAACCGCGCACTTCTTAGGGTTTGCAGTGAGCCCCGCCCACCGCAGCGACTTCAGGACCGCCCTCAGATGTTGTATATGCCGCTGCCAGTCATTACTATAAATAATAATATCGTCTATGTAGGCAGCGGCGTAAGCAGAGTGCGGCCGGAGGATACGGTCCATTAAACGCTGGAACGTGGCTGGGGCCCCGAACAAACCGAACGGAAGTGTCACGAATTGGTGTAATCCAAACGGCGTGGTGAAGGCTGTCTTTTCTCGGGATATTGGTGTCAAGGGGATCTGCCAATAACCCTTTGTTAAATCCAATGTCGAATAAAAGCGAGCAGTACCTAACCGATCGAGCAGTTCATCAACGCGGGGCATTGGGTACACGTCAAATTTAGACACCGCGTTGACTTTTCTATAATCCACACAGAACCGCACCGACCCGTCACTCTTGGGAACAAGAATGACCGGGCTGGACCAGTCGCTGTGGGATTCTTCTATTACTCCCATATCAAGCATGGCATCTAATTCGTCCCGGACAATTTTCTTTCTATGCTCGGGGAGGCGGTAAGGGCGGCAATGAACGACCGCCCCCGGCTCGGTCTCGATATGGTGCTGGATGAGGTTCGTGCGACCCGGCAGGGGAGAAAACACGTCCGCAAACTCCTTCTGCAACCTGGCAACCTCTGCTCGTTGGCATGGGGAGAGGTGGTCTCCACAAATGACCGGGGTATTGAGATCTGGGTTTGGATTTACCTCCGGTCCGAACTCCGCCCTCTCTGGGACCACCGTAGCCAACGATACAGGGACCGCCTCCCTCCACAATTTAAGGAGGTTGAGGTGGTAAATTTGATGCGCACTCCCTCTATCGGTTCGCTTAACTTCATAATCGAGATCCCCCACTCGTCGTGTGACCTCGAAGGGCCCTTGCCACTTGGCGAGTAATTTGGAGCTCGATGTGGGAAGCAATACAAGAACTTTATCTCCCGGTGCAAATTCCCTCAGCCGCGTTCCCCTGTCGTACAGCCGGCATTGACGTTCTTGGACCCGGAGCAAATTCTCCTGTGTTAGTTTCCCCAAAGTGTGGAGCTTTGCTCTGAGGTCAAGAACGTATTGAATTTCATTTTTGCTATTTGTAGGTCCTTCCTCCCAGCCTTCTCGTAAAACATCTAAGATGCTGCGCGGGCATCGCCCGTACAACAGCTCAAATGGAGAGAAGCCGGTTGAGGCTTGCGGGACCTCTCGCACTGCAAACAACAGGGGATCGATCCATCTGTCCCAGTTTTTAGCATCCTCGTGCACGAACTTACGAATCATGTTTTTGAGGGTTTTGTTAAAACATTCCACTAGGCCATCTGTCTGCGGATGATACACGCTAGTGCGAATCGATTTAATGCCCAATAGATCATAAAGTTCGCGAAGTGTGCGTGACATAAACGTTGTGCCTTGATCGGTGAGGATTTCTTTTGGAATCCCCACCCGGTAGATTATTTTGAAGAGTGCCCCAGCAACACTACGTGCTGAAATGTTGCTTAGAGGCACTGCTTCCGGATATCGCGTTGCGTAATCCACTAGGACTAACACAAAGCGATGTCCGCGTGCTGTCCGCTCTAATGGCCCGACGAGGTCCATTCCAATTCTCTCGAAGGGGACCTCGATCAACGGAAGAGGGCGCAATGGCGCTTTTGGGGTGGCCGGTGGGTTTACCAAATGGCATTCGCGGCACGCCGCACACCACCTGCGGACGTCGCCGCTAATGCCCGGCCAGTAAAAACGCGCTATTAGTCGGAGAAGTGTTTTTCTTTCCCCTAGATGACCCGCCATGGGATTATAATGAGCCGCTTGGAATAACATTTCCCGGCGGCTCCGTGGAATCAAAAGCTGTGTCCTATTTTCTTTAGTTTGAGTGTCCTGCGTCACTCTATACAGTCGGTCATTTATAATTGAAAAATAGGG
This sequence comes from Moxostoma hubbsi, assembly GCA_032164185.1. Taxonomy (NCBI): domain Eukaryota; kingdom Metazoa; phylum Chordata; class Actinopteri; order Cypriniformes; family Catostomidae; genus Moxostoma; species Moxostoma hubbsi. The sequence goes on from JAVLUX010000040.1 coordinate 3,337,284, forward strand.
GTATGCAAGTGCGATGTCTGGCTGAAGACGCTGACCATTGATCACTTTTACCTGACCAAAGGCATGTTTGAGGGTTTCGTCCCGCGACTGCTCCAAAGGGAAATCCTCGTCAGGGAATTCCCTGCGAAGAGGAGGGGCCGAAGCCTCGCCCCTCTCCTCATCATCCCGATTTGGAGCAGCCGAGGACGGCCCCGGCTCCGCCTCCCCTGTCAGAGCATCGCACATCGCACATCTCCCCACTTTAGTGCAGGACCCATCCGTACAAACTCCCCCTAACACATCTTTAAACGCTGGCCAATCGGTTCCCAAAATCAGAGGATAACCACCGCCTCCACTCTATGCTTTTTTCCCTGGAATTTCACTAACAAGGTCATCATCGGGTACTTGTGAATATCCCCATGCACACACCTCACCCTCACCCGTCTAGCTGTGCCCAAAGCCCCGGGTTGAACCAAGCGTTGATGGATGGTGGTCTGATTGCAACCGGTATCCAGCAATGCTTGGTGTGTACCCCCTTGGATTCTTACCGGAATCCGGTACGCTCCAGCCCGATCGGGGGCAGCATGCGGTGGATCGGAGACCCGAACCACCGTCCCCACTTCCATCATCGGACACTGATCGCGGAAGTGGCCCGGGTCCCCGCACCTCCAACAGGCTGGCCCAGGCGCCACACCCGTTCCTGCGTCGGCGGACGCCCCCACCTGAGGGGGAGAGCGGCTGAATGTGGCGGGGGGGGTGTGCGATGTCACCGTGGGTCTCTGCCAGGCTCCTCGCCTGTGGGGGGCAGGAACGGACCCTGGAAGGAAGACAGAGCGAGAGGGGGGAGGGGGATGGGGAAGAGCAGAAAAAAACACAGGGGGAGGGGAGGGAGAGAGAGAGAGAGAGGGCTCGTCCGCCCTCGGGATCGCCGCCATGTGGTCCTCCGCAAGCGGCACGGCTGCCTCCAGCGACGTCGGGCGGTGGCACTGGACACACTCCGCCGTTCTCCTAGGTAATCGCTGGGTGAATTGCTCCAGCACCACCTGATCGATGAGACCCTCGACGCCGCGGTCCCCCACTAGCAGCCACTTCCGGCAGGCATCACGGAGCCGCTGAGCAAACGCAAACGGGCGGTCGGCTTTGTCCAGCTTCATGGCCCGGAAGAGCTGACGATTCTCCTCGGGGCTCCGACCAACCCGTTGCATAATGGCTCTCCTCAGATCGGGGTAGGCCAGGAGGTTCGCTGCCGGCAGTTGTTGAGCCGCGAGTTGGGCTTCCCCGGACAATAGTGGTATGAGGCGGGCTGCCCATTGATCACGCGGCCAGGACCAGATCTCCGCGGTACGTTCGAACAAATCCAGAAAGGCCTCTGGGTCGTCCGTCGCCCCCATCTTCTGTAACATGGGAGGGGGCAACGGAGAATGATTGTCCGGGGTCGCGGCTGTGGCGGGAGTGACCTCCCGGCTGAGGAGGCTCCGGATGGCAAGTCGGTCCTCTGCTTGAGCCCGCATGATCTCAAAGATCCGTCGATCCTGGTCTTCCCGGAGCTCAAGCAGGGAGTGCTGGTGGCTTTGATGGAGTGTAGCGAGGGACTGGAGGACTTCGGTCAGCTGGGAGGACTCTACGGGGCGACCTTCCATGACTATTATTCCCGGGTTTCGGCACCAGTGTGACACTGAACTGGACTGGACAGGGGAAGAAGGACACGATGACAGGATGGAGAACTCAAAGGTATGGTTTTTAATTTCTCCAAAGTAAAGGTACAGAACTGAACATAAACTACTTATAATGAACACAGGGTTTCTCAATAAACATAAACACTTGTGGACTTCAGCTGCCAACACTAGACTGGCCTCCCCCGACTGGCGTTGTTGTGGCTCTTATATGCCGCTCTCCCCATGCTCACTGAAATTAGAGACAGGTGTTAGACATATTTTAGCTCAGGTGCAAGCGCCCTTACCGCTCCCCCTCTCCGGACGGGCGCTTGACCACGCCCCCGCTGCCACACACATTTAAATGTGTCTTTTTATTTGTCCATTTATAAATTGACTTATTCATTATTTTATTTTCAAATTAATAGATTGATCATTCATTAATTTATTCTTTTTTAATTGGCACTCCTGGGCTGCAGCTAGAAAAGGAAAAGACAAACCATAAAAGTAAATGGCAAATGAATGAAGAAAAGCAATTGAAAATGTGCATTTAAAAATGACTTATTAATGTGCTGATTGATTGCTAAATATACGTACATTTTAAAGCATGAATTAAATAAAAACATTTAAATGTGTCTATTTATTTGTCCATTTTTAAATTGGTTTATTTAATCACATTTTTATTTTCAGATTAATAGATTGACAATTTATTCCTTTATTCTATTGTAAATGGCACTCTTGGGCTTCCATAATGTTGAAATTTCAGTTTACAATCAATTACTGGAAAACTGGGTTTGTCATCAGAATCATGTGATTTACAAGAAGACTTTCTTATATGAGAAAATTAAATGATTTAATCTGTGTTTTGCAGTTGTACCGGGTGTGGTTTATGTGTCTTAATGTACTGTACAGCATCCAGTTATATTGAATAACAAATATCCCTGTTCTGATTACAAAATCTCAGTATTATCTTTCAGTATTATCTCTGTTATCTCAGTGTTAACTTATCTATAATCCTAAATGTTTACATCACATTTACAATCATAGTGCATAAGTTTTGTTTTTATTCTCCTGAATGGTTTTACTTTTTTGATAAACAAAACTGAAACAAAAAACTGAGCACAAAATCCCCTGGATTTCCTGATTAAATGTTTACTCATCCGTGTGAGAATCTTTTTTTTTATTATTAATTTCAGGTAAGAGGTCATTTATGGTAAATGGTCTGCACTTACAGTATATTGCACCTTTTTAACATTAGCAGTATTCAAAGCACTTTACACTGCATCTCACTCACCCATTCACACACCAATGACAGCAGAGCTGCATGCAAGGTGCTAGTCTGCCATTGGGAGCAACTTGGGGTTCAGTGTCTTGCCCAAGGACATTTCGGCATGTGGATATCGATCATACACACATACCACAAAAGGGTTCAAATTTAACATCAGATTGCATGCAGAGTCATTTTCATAATTCTAATGAGAGGAGATTTGGTTTGTGCCTGATGACTAGTTAATGTGATTTCTCCACTCAATTCCAAATGTTTATTAAGATTACATTCTAAAAAATGTGGGCTAAAAACATCCCAAATGTAAAAATGTAACAGAACACATATTGGGCTTAACTTCGGGACAGCTGTAGATGAATCGGTTCGTTCTTTATGCTTATACCTCCTGTTGGCTGGAGTTTGTTTTTGCAGAATATTTTTAAGGGACATTCAAATTCTTATGTCGTCTGCTGCACTCATAACAGCCAGCACACTGATCACTTGGTTGTATGTCCGTGGAAACTGAACAGATTTAAATCAGCTGGAATTTGTTTTGTGGAGGAACACACCTTCGAGACAGTTCTGTGAATCTACACGTTCTTTTTGTTTATTCTGCCTGTTTGCTGGGGTCTGTTTTACAATGTAATTTTGCCTCACAAAATTTGTGCAGAAACACCAGACTTTTGCAATCCAATGGCAAAGTTGTCACGGGGGCTCTTGTAGGTGTTCATGGATGTGGCACGGTGGAGGGCGGGGCCGGGTCGTGACTCAACACGCCCGGTCCCGTATTAGGCTAATCAAGCCTCCGAGAGGGTTAAAGGCTGACCTCGGAGGACGGCGTGAGAGAGAGATTGTTCACGGACATGTCCGTCATCCTATGTGTTTGTCTTTTGAGTTTCACATTAAACCTTTAGTTTGTATGTCAAGCCGGTTTCTCGCCTCTTCCTTGCCCGTGAGCATGAACTGTTTTACAATGGACTGTTTGAGTTTAGATGGATGGACGCCAGTTGGAGCTGTCTTGCGCGGGGTTAATGCACACGTTTTTTTCTTTTTTCTGTTTGTTTTGTTCGAGGGGAAGTTCGGGGTTTTATTGTTGCACTAATGGGGAATGTGGTCTGTATAATCTTATTTTTGACACACGGTTTATTTTTTCTATTATATAAAAATTTTAAATGTTAATATGAGTGGATTGTCTTTCTCCACGTGGAGTGTTAATGGGTTGGGGCACCCCATAAAAAGAAGGAAGATTATTTCTTTCCTTAAACACAAGAAATATGATATAGTGTTTCTTCAAGAAACACATCTTTCACCACAGGAAGTTGAAGAATTTGGGAAGATATGGAGTGGACATGTTTTCTTTAGTGCTGGCTCAAGTAAGAGCAGGGGAGTCATTACACTGATAAATAAATATCTACAATTCAAATGTCTCAAACAGATTAGGGAGAATCATTATTGTTTTTGCTGAATTCACGGGCAAAGGTTGATTTTGGCTAATATTTACACACCTAATGCTGATGATCAGGGCTTTTTTATAGATCTTGATGGGACATTACAAGCCGCTGGCACCCTTCATGATGTAATATTAGGAGGAGACTTTAATCTTTTGATGGACTCAGTCCTTGATCACAGTGAAGCAAAAGTAAGCAAGCCCCATAGAGCAACATTGATGCTTCAAAGGATGTGTAAAAATTTTGGTCTTACAGATATTTGGAGACTTTTGAACCCATTTTGAACCAAGTGGTGGCTCAAATTTTAAGACTCGAGGTTACTAACCAGAAGTTAGGGGAGCATGGCCCTTAACCCTATCTACTCCAGGGGTTTCGCATCATGGCTGACCCTGCGCTCTGACCCCAGCTTCCTAATAAAAAGCTGGGATACGCGAAAAAAGAATTTCATTGTGCTGTAAAAATGTACATGTGACAAATAAGAATTAATAAGTTAGACAAATACATTGAACTAAATGAACCACATAAGTGATATACATTATACTGAATTCAGAATGGCAAATTTTGCCAAAAGATGCCATTTATATTACTGAAAACACAGAGAAAGATAATTACAAAATTGGTAGCAAAGCTGGAACTAATGAAACAAGCTCTTCGTCTAATACGTATGAGCTGTCCTGTTATGATTACGAAACGAATACTTTGCATTTAGTGTACAATAATTACTTTATAGATAAAAAATTTTACTTTTACTTTATATCACTGAATACACCAATTTATAAGATCTTAAAATATTTGAAATAGCCTTAATTATGAGCATTGACTTTTATAATTTATGATGTGAATTAATGATAAATATACAGCATAAAGATAATCTCAATACATCTAACAGTGGGCACATTTTTTTACGTGTTAACACAAGACTTTCCTGTAGATTATTATTAGAAAGAGATCTAGTTTTGCCATGACTTTGCAATCACATGACTTTCGAGAAAACGAAAGTGTTTTACTGTATTGAGGCAGCTGTACAGGGTATGACTGTCCTATAATGTACTGTTCATCATGTTGTTTTATACAAATGTCTGTTATCTCTTAACTTTGAATAGCAAAACAACATTCAGATTTCTGCGACTGTCATGATGAAAACTATTTAATTTCACAATTTATGGAACTGAAATCCAATTAATTTAATCCACCAGGAACTGATATAATGACATGCCATAGTGTCCCACTTTTGTCTTGAGTGACGTATATGTTTGAGATCAAGCATCTCTTACCTCTCTTTTTGACATTTCAAGATGCTTAGCAAGAGCGGATTTCTCTTTTGAGAAAACAAAAACAGCAACAACAAAACAATAAAAATGAAAACATTCTTTGAGTAAATATTTTATTTTTTTTGCAAAATCAAAAAATCTTTTTAGACATTCATTTTTCAAGTCAGACCTCTATAATGCATACTTCTCAAATTAATTTCCCTCTACAAAAGGGTTGAAATTTAACATCAGATTGCTTACACAGGCAGTTTCATCATGCAAATGACAAGTTATTATTTACAGTGATGAATCTAATTAATTCCAAATTCAAGTAAACGTTCCAATTGTTGTTCCAAAATCATAAAATGTTCTTAAATTATAAGCATTACAGTTCATGCATAGGTACAAATCACAGGTTTTTAAGTACACATTTTAAAAGGAACTGTCTGAAGTCTAAACAATGCATAGTGTTTATGACATCACAACAGAGGTAATTGTAGATCCTCAAACCACATATAGGAGGACTCCACACATTGGTCCAGACTTAGCCACATGCAACCTCTCATCCCATTTCTGTCAGAGCTTTTAGGATCCATGTTTGTGTGTTCACACATCTAGAAAAGAGATTTAAATGGAAATGTATGTCATGTACAATAAGGTCTGCTCTTGAAATATCTTTGGTATCAGTGCTGTAAGACATACCTCCTCCAGGCATCTTTAAAACAAAGAAAAGGACCGACAAATGTTTAATTTTATAATACACAAGAGTCATGTTGTCTTCCAGAGGGTCTTTTCCAAAGATAACTCTTAGGTCTTCTGGATCTATAAAGTAGGAAAGACCATCATGTATCAGAATCAAGAGATGTTACCAGCTTAAAGATTTATGAAGAAGTCATTTCAGTGATCAATGCTGAAATATTTAAAGTATCTTCAATGTTCAACCCTTTCATCTCTTTCACTTACCTGGTGCTCCAGCAATTTTTTCCGAGAATTTTTTCTTCAGTTGCAAGACTGTGGTTTTGTTAAATTTGTCCTCAGTGTCCGACACTTCTAGCGGTTTATTCTTTTTCTCGTTAAAATTAATAAGCACCTGATAGACCATTTTGACTCTGCAGAGGTTAGAAATATCAGATCAACTAAGAAAAAGAAACCTAGGCTATATTTATTAATAAATGTGGTGCCACCTACTGCTCAAACTTACGTCTGTGGAAGAGAAGGTGATTGGTGGAAGGTGTGGCTTTATAAAAGATATAAAGATTTTCACTTTCGGTTTTTCAGTCACTTGGAACTTACTCAG
>JAVLUX010000040.1:3349173-3424173 GCA_032164185.1 Moxostoma hubbsi
TCGAACTAACGGAAGAAACTTCCGCAGGGCAAAGAAGACTGTCAACAACTCCAGGCAGTTGATGTGCCAACGCAGTGGGGCCCCTTTCCAATGGCCTGCTACTGCGTGCCCGTTGCACACGGCGCCCCAACCCGATCTGGAGGTGTCGGTCGTGACCAGGACGCATCGGGACACCTGCTGTAAGGGCACTCCTGCCCGTAGAAAACAGAGGTCTGTCCAGGGTTTGAGTGTTTGGCGGCAGGCGGGGGTGATCGTCACACGGTGTGTGCCGTAGCGCCATGCTCATCTCGGGACTCGAGTCTGAAGCCAGTGCTGAAGCGGTCTCATATGCATCAACCCCAGTGGCGCGACCACCGCTGAGGATGCCATATGCCCCAGGAGCCTCTGGAAAAGTTTTAAGGGGACCGTTGTGCCCGGCCTGAAAGCGGCAAGGCACCTCAACACTGACTGCGCACGCTCGTTGTTGAGACGTGCTGACATTGAGACTGAGTCTATCTCCATGCCGAGAAAAGAGATGCTCTGAACCGGAGTGAGCTTGCTCTTTTCCCAGTTGACCTAAAGCCCCAAACGGCTGAGGTGCCTGAACACCTGGTCTCTGTGAGTGCATAGTAACTCTCGTGAGTGGGCCAGAATGAGCCAGTCGTCGAGGTAATTGAGTATGCGTATGCTGGCTTCTCAGAGCGGGGCAAGAGCTGCCTCTGCAACTTTTGTGAAGACGCGAGGGGACAGAGACATGCCGAAGGGGAGGACTTTGTACTGATACGCCTGGCCGTCGAACGTGAACCGCAAAAAGGGGCGGTGTCAAGGCAAAATTGAGACGTGGAAGTACGTGTCCTTCAGGTCTACTGCTGCGAACCAATCTAGATGTCGAACACAGGTTAAGATGAGTTTCTGCGAGAGCATTTTGAACGGGAGTTTGTGCAACGCTTGGTTGAAAACTTGCATGTCCAAGATTGGTCGTAAGCCAATGTAGAAATCCTTCTTCATCTCGGTTGGAGGGACAGGCTCTATCACGTCTTTGTGTAAAAGAGTAGTGATTTCCGCATGCAGGGACTTGGCATGTTCCGCCATATACTGCGGAAAAGCGGACGCCCATGAAGGGGGGCGGGGGCCTGGCAAACTGAATTACATAACCAAGTCGGATGGTCCGGGCCAGCCAGCGAGACAGGTTGGGAAGTGAGAGCCACGCATCCAAACTCCGCGCTAGGGGCACCAAGGGGACGATTATTTTTGACATACCCGGCGGGGCTTCGCAGCGGTGCAGAGCAGGTAAGGCAGCGTCGGGAGGCGGTGATGCTGGGGCTGAGAGCTGGGCCCGGGTTGAGGCAGAGCAGGGTGTTTCTTGGCCGCAGGAGGACGCCCTAGGCTTGCGGCGGGGCAGGATATGAGAGATGGCCTCCGTCTGCTTCTTCACCGCGGAGAACTGCTGGGCGATGTCCTCGACGGTGTCGCCGAAGAGGCCAAACTGGGAGAGGAGGCCGTTGAGGAAGCGAGCTTTGTCGGCCTCACGCATCTCGACCAGGTTCAGCCATAGATAACGTTCCTGGACCACAAGCGTGGCTATCGCCTGCCCGAGTGCCTGTGCTGTGACCTTCGTGGCCCTGAGGGCGAGGTCGGTCACTGAGCGCAGTTCCTGCAGCATGTTGGGATCAGGGCTACCCTCGTGCAGATTCCTGAGCACCTTGGCCTGGTGGACTTGCAGCCTGTCCCGCAGCGCTGTAGGCTTTGGTGGTAAATGAGGATGTCATCCTACAGGCCTTGGAAGGTAGCACAGGGCGACCCCGCCAGGTGGTAGGATTTCCAGGGCATAGATGGAGCGCAACAGCCCTATCCACCTGGGGAATTGCCGTATACCTGTGGGCCGCTCTGCCGACGAGGGTAGCGAGAGTGGATGTGCAGGGCTTGTGACGAGTGGAGAGGGGGGCTCTCCACGAAGTCGTCAGCTCATCATGCACCTCCGGGAAAAACGGGACCGGGGGGGCAGGCTGTGAGCGGCGCACAGACCCCAGGAACCAGTCATCCAACCGCAATGGGTGTGGGGAGGGCGGAGGGTTCCAGTCCAACTCCACACTGACGGTGGCCCGGGCAAGCATGTTGGACATCTGCGCGTCAGCCTCAGCCTGGGCGTGCTGGCCCGAAGGCGGCAGCCCTGGGGGGGTATCAGCATCAGACGTTGCTCTCTCCGATGCAGCGGCGAGCTCATCCACTTCGAGTTCTAGAGGATAGGCAGACTGGCTGTGAGGCGAGCCGCTGTTGCCTCGAGCACGGCCGGTGGGTGGGTGGTCCGTGGGTGCATGCCCGGAGGAGCTGCACCCGCTGCCCTCCCCAAATCGCCTCCATCGTCAGCCGCATCGTCCTCAATCCCGTGGGAAGAAGGAGCAACACGGGGGGCGGCTGGAGTGGCGTGCTTTCTATCAAAAGCAAGCCGCGACCGCATTGTTGCCATGGTCATGCCCTCGCAGTGAGAGCATGAACCATCCACAAACGCTGCCTCGGTGTGATTGCTGCCCCAACACGACGTCGAAGTGAGCGACAGACGGGGGACAGTACGTTTACTAACACCTTAAATTCAGATCAGCAGTTACAGAAATACCCAGACCAGCCCGTCTGGCACCAACAATCATGCCATGATCCAAATCACTGAGATAAAAAAACCCTCTCCATTCTGATGGTTGACGTGAACATTAACTGAAGCTCCTGACCCGTATCTGCATGAATGTATGCACTGCACTGCTGCCACACGATGCCACACACCACCTTATCAATAAAAGATCATTTGAATGGAAACGGGCAGAAGGCGGCAAATGTCGCCATTTATTTTCCTGCATTTTCACTTTGTCGATAACAAAATAGCGTGAAAGGTGGATGGAAACTAGGCTAAAGAAATTCTTTAAAAAAGGGAAATAATCAATATCTCTATGTGATAAGGAGGATTATGTTGCATGGCCGGCGCTGAATCAGGTGATCAGCGGGAGAGTGAGATAAAGGGTAGCAGGAGATGCCAGTTCGAGAGAGAGAGAATTGTACGCGGCCGCACTGCTATGTGTGTTTTTATGTTTGTTTAAGTTAATTTATCTCATTAAAGTTATGTTGACTGTTCTGCCGGTTCCCACCTCCTCCTTGCCCATCCCATACCCCGTTACACTCAAGCATAAAGAATGGCAAAACAGTTTCAAAGGATCTAATACTTCACTATACTGATTGTATGCTGTTATTTCACAAATTTAAGGTTTTTCTAGGTTTAATAAGATGTTACTTAAGATGTTCATGTGCACTTCACTGCCAGTGGCACCCCACCACCAATGTTGGGTGGTTGTCATGGTGATCATCCGAGCAGCCCTTTGCCCATGCCCCAACCCCAGGATGTTTACACTACATAAAGCAATAGCTGATAGCATACATTTCATTAGTGCATTAATTACCGGTGATTATACTTATCCTGGAATGTGAGAGATCTGGGGTGTTAGAAATATGCCTTAAAAATCCTACATTTAAAAACTTTGTTTTTCCAGATCCCTGTGGGTTGATCAATAAAGGGATGACATGCTACTTGAATGCAGTTCTGCAGACACTCTACATGACAAAACCATTTAGGGATCATGTGCTGAGGTAGGAAAACATACAAATAAATATGAAATAAATAGATATATGACAAATATGTCATATATCTGAACAGATTTTAAAATTCAGTTTTATACATCATATTCTTGTGCCCACTGTAGCTAATTGATTTAATTGATAATTTAACTTTTTGTTTAGATTGGAAGCACCTGGTTCATCTGTAGACAAGATGTCCCCAGAAGAAAACTTCTTTAAGGCATTGGTTAATTTATTCAAGAAATTAAAGCTTGAACAAACAGCTGTTGACACAAAAGAGATTGTTAAATCTCTTGACATCATAAATGGTTGGTCTTGTCATAGAATTGTTTGTATACTGTTTTGAACTTTCAGTGTTAATTTTATTCATTTTAAATGGCTTTGCAATGGAACAAATTATTTTTTAAAAGTACAAATAATATTTCATGTAGTCTCTCACTGAGTTCATAAAAGCTGCTTAATAATTATACAAAAATTATGAAATGCTGTGTAATATAAATGTTAGATATGGTTCCCAGTGGGTTCCAACCTTATTTCCTTGAAGCCCCCCTTCCTAATTACAAGAATGTCGCCCCCCACGGCTTCACCCTCGAGTCTCCTACGGCTCCACCTTCCATGGCTTCTTCCCACGTCATGGCCGCCGAGCCAGGGTCCGGATCTCGAGTCTGCTCCATGCCATGTCACAGCCAAGCCCCATACTGCTCCATGCCATGTTACAAGCAAGCCTCTGCTCCATTGTCCCAGGCCTGCCTCCTCTATGTGCCAGTGGTCATACCTGCCACGGCCAATGATTCATCATCCATGCCCCCCCCCCCGATATTGGTCTTACTGGTATTGCACATTTTATCGATCTCTACCACCTGACCGCCTCAAAGTGCGTGAGGTTCCTGTTTCCGAAATGTGCAGGAGCTGTCAAGTCCAAAGATGCTGAAGTAATGCTGAAACTTCCACCAACGCTTCCAGAACACAGTTAAGACAGTTGTAGGTTTGATATTTGTTGGATTTGTTGCAGACAACAATCTTATAAATATATAATGAGCACAATTAGGTTAACGAGTGTACATCTGTATCATACTGGCATAAAACATTATACTCAAAGCCGTTAACGCATGTTGATGCTGCAGAATTATGCCAAAAATGCTTCGATGCACAATTGCCTTCCTTGTGTACATAATGAACTGTCTAAAAAATACACTTAGTGCTAAAACATAGGCCATATCAAAGCATTCATTCAGTTAGTGGTGCAAAAATGACTTAATTTCAATACTTTAGAAGAACTTTAATTATTAAATGTAAATACAGCAAATTAAAATCAATTAATCGAATAAAATGCAATCCATCGATGCTGATGAAATAGATGCAATTCTGCATGAGAATGGATGTGATGAACACAAAATCAGTGTACCTTTTATTTAATGTCTGCCAAAAGCTGTGTCTTTCATCCAGTTTTAAAAACGAATTTTAGATATTTAGAAATGCGATGTCGAGTAATTCAAGGCTTAAGAGTCATGTATGAGTTACTTGTGTTATGTAAAAAAACTAAACAAAGGATGATAGTGAGTTAATAACTGATTATTAATGTGTAGAAGAGGAAATAAATATGTTTGTGGGCTGGGCAGTAACATTCTATTATTTTCAGCCAAATTTACCAAAGTTTTGGCAAAACAAATCAAATTCCAATTCACTGCTTTAATGTGAAATATCTTTTAACATGAAATATCCACCTAACATGCTTTGTTTTTCTCATTTAGTTTATGAGCAGCAAGATGCAGCAGAATATCTCCTTAAGATATTACACAAAATGCCTGAGGCATCAAAGGTAATTTCAGACCATGTTATTGAAAAAAAGGCAATTTAGATTTTCAAAATTTTGACTTAACTGCGACAATCTGCTGGATACTTCTAGATTTTTAAAGGCATCATGGTGACCACCACAACGTGTTGTTCCTGCAAGAAAGAAAATGATGCAGAAACAGAGTTTCTGTCAATACCCCTGTCTATTGATGCCAAAGGAAAATGTGACGTGGTAAGAGCAAAAGTGTTGACTTGTATCGAAATAGCATTGACCAGGCAAATATTCTTATTTATTTTTTTAGTAAATGTAGCCCCATATTGAGCTTGAAACCTGACAATGTGGGAGGTGACTTATACAGAGAAAGAATGATGGGCCAAGAAGTCTCCAGAATTTGTCAAAAGACATTTTGATAAATAATGATTTACCAAACTGATACTGTTAACTTAAATGATAAACATGGAAACTATGATTCAGATCCTGCAATTTCATGTTCATTTCTCACTTTAGAATTATGCTTGGTTGGAGTTCACGGGAATCCATGAAATGAAAGGAGAAGATCAACTATTCTGCATTAACTGTAATGCAATGAGTGATATGGAAACTGCAAGTATCATTGTTTTTATAAACCAATTTATATTTCGAAAAATTACCAAATTTGTTAAATAGACTTTTATAAGTATTTTTATTCCAGTGTTTTGTGAGATATGAGAAAATTCGTCTTTAGATTGAGTTTATACAGTATATTTTCAATGCATGTGTTGAATAATTTACAACTTAAAAAAGACACTTAGTGACACTGTGTAAATGTAAATAAAATAGAATGCAATGATTTGCAAATCATTTAAACCATATATTTAATTGAAAATAGTACAAATACAACATATCAAATGTTGACACTTGAGACATTTTTATTGTTTTAAAAAAATATATGCTCATTTTGAATTTGATGCCAGCAACATGTTTCAAAGAAGTTGGGACAGGGGCACATTTACCACTTTGTTGCATCACCTCTTCTTTTAACAACACTCCGTAAGCGTTTGGGAACTGAGGAGTTCAGTTGGTGTAGTTTTGAAAGTTAGATGCCAAATGTTTTCAATGGGTGACAGGTCTGGACTGCAGGAAGGCCAGTTTAGCACCCGGACTCTTCTACAAAACCTGTAAATATCGTTCCATGTTAATGGTGCCTTCACAGATGTGCAAGTTGCCCATGCCATGTGCACTATTGCACCCCTATACCATCACGGATGCTGGATTTTGAACTGTGCGCTGATAAGCTGGATGCCCACTCCTCTTTAGCCCAAATGACACGGCATCCATGATTTCGAAATAGAATTTCAAATTTTGATTTGTCAGACCATAGGACAGTTTATCAGTCCATCGTAAATGAGCTTGGGCCCAGAGAAGCTGGCAGCACTTCTGGATCTTGTTTATATTTACATTTACATTTATGCATTTGGCAGATACTTTTATCCAAAGTGACTTACAGTGCACTTATTACAGGGACAATCCCCCCGGAGCAACCTGGAGTTAAGTGTCTTACTCAAGGACACAATGGTGGTGACTGTGGGGATTGAACCAGCAACCTTCTGATTACCAGTTATGTGCTTTAGACCACTACGCCACCGCCACTCCATATATATGTTTTTTCTTTGCATGATAGAGTTTTAACTTGCATTTGAGGATGCAGCGATGAACTGTGTTCACTGACAGTGGTATTCAGATGTGTTCCTGAGCCCATGCAGTGATTTCCAATACAGAATCATCTGTTTTTAACGCAGTGTCACCTGAGGGCCCAAAGATCATGGCCATTCAATATTGTTTTTCGGCCTTGTCCCAGACTGGTCTATGCCATGCTACAAGCAAGCCTTTGCTCCACGGTCCAGGCCCGCTTCCGCTCTGTGTGCCAGCAGTCACGCCTGCCATGGCCAACAAGTCATCATCCACGCATACCAAGTCAGGATTCTGCCGTACCATGTTTCCATGTCATGCCATATAGCCACGTACCCCTGTGATATGGCATGGAGCATACCCTTGTTCTCTGAATCTTTTAATGATATTATGTACCATAGATGATGAAATCCACAATTTCTTTACAAATTTAGGTTGGGAAATATTATTATTAAATTGTTGAACTATTTGCCCAAGCAGTCTTTCACAGAGTGGTGAACCCCTCGCCATCTTTTCTTCTGAAAGACTATATACCCATCATGTCACTGACTTGTTGCCAATTTACCTAATTAGTTGTGAGATGATCCACCAGGGGTTTTTTTTAGCATTACACAAACTTTCCAGTCTTTTGTTGCCCCGTCCTAACTTTTTTGAAACATGTTGCTGGCATCAAATTCAAAATGAGCATATATTTTTCAAAAAACAATAACATTTCTCAGTTTCAACATTTGATATGTTGTCTTTGTGCTATTTTCATTTAAATATAGGGTTTAACTGATTTGTAAATCATTGCATTCTGTTTTATTTACATTTTACACGGTGTCACAACTTTTCTGGAAACGGATGTTTTATGTTAAGAAGTAAATAAAATTATATTTGCAAATTATGCATTTAATTTTAAAGCTTTATTGAATAAAGAAGACTATCTTGATACAGTCTAATCTATTTGGAAATAATGGAATCATTCAACAATTTTTGTACATTTTAAGGATATGTAATTTGAACATTTAAATAATTACCTGTTTTATTTTAACAACAGAGAAATGATGTCAAAGAATGGCCAAAAATTTTGACTCTGCAGCTGAAGAGATTTGAGTTGACCTACTCAAAAACTGTAATGTATTACTGGAAAAATGAATGCAAAGTTGCCATTCCTTCAAATATTCAGGTAAATAATATTAAATTATTAAACTAGGTTATTAAAATGATCAGGTGGACATTGTGTAGAGTGGGATCCAAAAGTCCCCATGTTGAAAATCTGGTATTCAAATTGTATTATTTTATTTTTAAAAAATGACACCTGGTTAACACTAGAAGTGCCGAGCCACTGTAACCGACGCTAAGCGCCACTTAAGGGTCAGAAGACCGCCTATACTTCAGACAGGGACAATGCTACTGACACATAATGATCGTTCTTGCACGTAGCCAATTGATTGGTCTTAAAAATGTCAGTGCGAGTTCTGTCCATAAGCCAGTGCCGTGCCGGTCACTGTTGTGCCCGGCACTTATATTCCTGTCATTGGTCGCAACAGGAGGAGTATGAAATGTCTTTATGGTCGGCCTTGGGTAGATTCTGCTTGAAGTACAGTACTGTGCAAAGGTTTTAGGCACTTGTGAAAAATGTTGCATTGTGAGGTTGTCTTAAAAAAATAATGCCATAAATAGTTTTCATTTATCATCATACAAAGTACAGTAAGCATCAAAAATCTAAATAAAAATTTGGTGTAGCCAACTTTGCCTTTAAAACAATTCTCCTAGGTACACTTGGACACAGTTTTTCTTGGTTGTTTGCAGATAGGATGTTCCAAGCTTCTAGGAGAAATCACCTCTGTTCTATCTATTTGTCTATCTGCTGTCTCAATTGGTTCTGCCTCTTCATGTAATCTCAGACTGACACAATGTTCAGTTGGGGGCTTTGTGGTGCCATGATCTACATCTGTTGCAGGGCTCCCTGTTCTTATATTCTAATTTTTTCCATTTGCAAAAGTAATGTTTGGGAGTCTAAAATATATTTTTCCTATTGACACAGTAAAGATGAAGATATAAATAACCATCTAAAGACAAATGCTTTTGTGAAACATCTTGTGTGTCTAAGACTTTTGCAGAGTACTGTATGATGTGAGCAGCTTCAGCAGTTCAGGTGAGTCTACTCCAGGTGGCATATCTGGTTCATGTGCAGGCTTAGTTCTGTGTCTGTCTGCACAGTGTTGCGATGCTTTCTTCATCGGTTGCCTTTAAGTGTCCAACTGGGTTCCCATGTCGTCTTTCTTTTGGATTGCTTGAGGGATGTGGCTTGTTCCACAGTTTCTCACAGTGATTGGACATTCATATGGGCCTGGCACTGATGTGGGGGTCACGCTCTTGATTGCCATGGGGTTTACGCCACTCTATACTGGATAACCTGGCTTTGCTGTGAAACCACATATCTTCTGATGCCGGCCCTTGATTTTGAGAGGCAAGGCTTGAAGCTGATGATGTCTTCTGGGCCTTTCTTGAGGCAATTCTTTGTTTAACATAAGCCTAATTGACACCTTGCGTCGATCTTGGGCTTCATCTTCTAGCTGGTCTATGCTGCACATGGCATGCGTTAGCACCATTTGTGTCTTTGTGGACTGCAACTTTAGGTACTTTACCTACTGTGTCAGATGGCTGTCGTTCTTGTTGCTCGGTTTAATGTGGCCTATGAGGTTGTAGGGCAGGTAGTTGGTGAAATTTTCCAGCATGTCACTCAATATCACCTTCAGTCTTTTCAGTGGGCCATGGGGTCAGTCTTCAGCGACATGTTGGCACACTGTAGTGGAAGACTAGGGAGAAAACTGACACAGATTAGCACAGGGTTAAGGGCCTAGATGTAGTGTTGTAGCTAGATGTTGGCTTCAATGAATGGGGACACAAATGAAGAGTAGTAACAGCTAAGTGTTGTTTTCAGTGAATGTGAGCAACTAGTGAAGTGTAATATATATTTTTTTTCAATCTGGCAGGGTTGACACCATACACCCGTTTATGCGGTACAGTTAAAATGCTTACCACAGATGCCTCAAAGGCATGCTCAGGGGGTGGTGACGGTTACCTGTTGCTTCTCCCTGAAATTTATTTCCAGACGTGGCTGCGTTTGGAAAACCGGAATTTGGATTGCTTTGATAAACACAATGAAATTAGTTGTGTGAGGTTAGACTAGGGAGAACACACATAATTTGGTTAATAATTTGACATTTCAAAATTTGATGATAAATATTTTAACCAGAATTATCTGTGGTTAAACAGGCTTTGTCTCTAGACTGTAAACAGTAGGGAGAGAAAAGTTAGAGGGAGACAGAGAATTAAAAATGAAATGGAAAATAAACAAAGACCAAATGAACAAAATCCACCAATAAATGTTCTGTTGTTATGCTTAATAGCAATATCAGGGATTCTGATTGAGGCTTGGTACTCGTTGATCGTGATTGTGTTACAGAAAATTTTTATTGGAGGGATTTTGTCAATTTAAAATTCCACAATGTTTAAGTCTTATACTGTGTGGATTGGAGATTGACTCTTTGGATGTATCCATCATTAATGACCTACTTACATTATTGTTGAGAACATCAGTTCATTAAAAGGTCATTAATAAAGATCTATATACAGGCTACTGAAAGTCTACTGAATGTTTGTTGAAACACTGTTTACTAGCTATAGCAAGCCAGTTGATAAGTCACTAATAGCCAGTTTAATATATATTTGGGACCATCAAAATAAAGTGTTACCAGTAATTTTTCATATTATTAATGTCTTGTCTATACATTGTGATCAGTTGAAAGCCACTTTGGTGAATAAAAGTAACAATTTATTTCCATAAGAGCAAAAACTGTACATTATTCCAAACTTTTTTCCGCCAGTGTGTAAATTGGTAGCAGTCTGATAAATAGGACCTAAACTACGCTAATGCAAGTTCACAAATGCCAACATAATTCTCCAGCCTATTCAAGAGAATGTTGTGATCTATCGTGTCAAATGCAGCACTAAAATCTAAAAGCACTAGAAGTGAAATGCAGCTGCGATCAGATGATAAGAGCAAGTCATTTGTAACTCTGATAAGTGCAGTCTCTGTACTATAGTGGGGCCTAAATCATGAATGAAATTGTTCATATATATATATACACTGCCGTTCAAAAGTTTGGGGTCACCCAAACAATTTTGTGTTTTCCTGAAAAGTCACACTTATTCACCACCATACGTTGTGAAATGAATAGAAAATAGAGTCAAGACATTGACAAGGTTAGAAATAATGATTTGTATTTGAAATAAGATTTTTTTTACATCAAACTTTGCTTTCGTCAAAGAATCCTCCATTTGCAGCAATTACAGCATTGCAGACCTTTGGCATTCTAGCTGTTAATTTGTTGAGGTAATCTGGAGAAATTGCACCCCACGCTTCCAGAAGCAGCTCCCACAAGTTGGATTGGTTGGATGGGCACTTCTTGCGTACCATACGGTCAAGCTGCTCCCACAACAGCTCAATGGGGTTCAGATCTGGTGACTGCGCTGGCCACTCCATTACCGATAGAATACCAGCTGCCTGCTTCTGCTCTAAATAGTTCTTGCACAATTTGGAGGTGTGTTTAGGGTCATTGTCCTGTTGTAGGATGAAATTGGCTCCAATCAAGCGCTGTCCACTGGGTATGGCATGGCGTTGCAAAATGGAGTGATAGCCTTCCTTATTCAGAATCCCTTTTACCCTGTACAAATCTCCCACCTTACCAGCACCAAAGCAACCCCAGACCATTATATTACCTCCACCATGCTTAACAGATGGCGTCAGGCATTCTTCCAGCATCTTTTCATTTGTTCTGCGTCTCACAAACGTTCTTCTTTGTGATCCAAACACCTCAAACTTGGATTCATCCACAACACTTTTTTCCAGTCTTCCTCTGTCCAATGTCTGTGTTCTTTTGCCCATCTTTTTCTTTTTCTTTTATTGGCCAGTCTCAGATATGGCTTTTTCTTTGCCACTCTGCCCTGAAGCCCAGAATCCCGCAGCCGCCTCTTCACTGTACATGTTGACACTGGTGTTTTGCGGGTACTATTTAATGAAGATGCCAGTTGGGGACCTGTGAGGCGTCTGTTTCTCAAACTAGAGACTCTAATGTACTTATCTTCTTGCTCAGTTGTGCAACGCGGCCTCCCACTTCTTTTTCTACTCTGGTTAGAGCCTGTTTGTGCTGTCCTCTGAAGGGAGTAGTACACACCGTTGTAGGAAATCTTCAATTTCTTAGCAATGTCTTGCATGGAATAGCCTTCATTTCTAAGGACAAGAATAGACTGTCGAGTTTCAGATGAAAGTTCTCTTTTTCTGGCCATTTTGAGCGTTTAATTGACCCCACAAATGTGATGCTCCAGAAACTCAATCTGCTCAAAGGAAGGTCAGTTTTGTAGCTTCTGTAACGACCTAAACTGTTTTCAGATGTGTGAACATGATTGCACAAGGGTTTTCTAATCATCAATTAGCCTTCTGAGCCAATGAGCAAACACATTGTACCATTAGAACACTGGAGTGATAGTTGCTGGAAATGGGCCTCTATACACCTATGTACATATTGCACCAAAAACCAGACATTTGCAGCTAGAATAGTCATTTACCACATTAGCAATGTATAGAGTGTATTTCTTCAAAGTTAAGACTAGTTTAAAGTTGTCTTCATTGAAAAGTACAGTGCTTTTCCTTCAAAAATAAGGACATTTCAATGTGACCCCAAACTTTTGAACGGTAGTGTATATATATATATATATATATATATATATATATATATATGTTCACACATAATCAGTACATCTACAACATAACAAAAACTTGCAACAGGGTAGGGGAGTGGGGGATGGAGTTAACCCAGGATGGCTGCTTGCCAGTGCTGGGTTAACTCCATCCCCCACTCCCCTACCCTGTTGCAAGTTTTTGTTATGTTGTAGATGTACTGATTATGTGCTAAGTGTTGCTGAGATGTTTTTTCCTGTTCCCACACTGTAATCCTAACAGGAGCATAGTCTGGGGGTTGCTTTTTTTTATCTCACCTTTCCCCATGTAATGCTGTATATCTTCTCAATTCCCTGTCTTCCTGCCCTGTCTACCCCGTTGTCATATTGTATGTCCCGTTGTCATATTGTATGTTTGTATGGGCAGGATGATGGCCAATTTCACTGGTTACTTTCACTTGTGACTATGTGACAATAAAGGATTACTACTACTTACTACTAGAAAGGAGTCAGTTGAGGTGGTTTGGGCATCTGGTAAGGATGCCCCCTGGGTGCCTCCCTAGGGAGGTGTTTCAGGCATGTCCAGCGGGAGGAGGCCTCGGGGAAGACCCAGGACTAGATGGAGCGATTACATCTCCACTCTGGCCTGGGAACACCTCAGGGTTCCCCAGTCAGAGCTGGTTAATAGGATAGGGATAGGGAAGTTCGGAGCCCCCTGCTGGAGCTGCTGCCCTCGCGACCCGACTTTGGATATGCGGTTGAAGATGGATGGATGGATGGATATATATATATATATATATATATACTATTTTTCTGTAAAGATTTACATTTTTTTTTACTTAACTAGGAGATTTGAAATTGGTCTATAATTAGCCAGTTCTCCAGGATCAATCTGGCTTCTTAATAAGCGATTTAATAACTGCCAATTTAAAGTTTCTTGGGACATGTCCTAAGGATAGCGAGGAGTTAATAATATTAAGAAGAGGTTCTGAAACCTCTACACCGCGTGAAGAGCACCAATTCTAGAACATACCTGATTTGTGAGCATAAAGGCGTCTAGTGGATGATGCTCTAGCCTGTAAAATAATGTTCATGACAGATTGAGCTAATGGCAAATTTTGTTCAACAGCCAAACGTACAGGTTCAAACGCAGTCCAGTAAATCCAACATCTCCTGAAACCATGGCTGATTGGGCCACTTTGGTGTAATCAGTATTATCGTTTCCTTGTCCTCTAGGACTTTGCAAAGGTGTAGGCAGAAACGCACACTAGTGTTTCACTGGCCATTTGTGGGCCAATGGCATCCACCCCTAACAGGACTTGTGACATGGAGTACCAAAGAGGACAGTTTTTTGCCTCCACGGACCCCGAAATCTTCAGTTCCGTCTGGGGGTCGAGGGTTTACTCCCCTGACACTGTTCCTGGGTGTGATAACAGGATAATTTATGCAATTCAAGCGGCCTGAGACATACTTTGCACACAAGGAGAGGAGATGGCGCTCGCTCCATAAGAGGAGACCCTGAGCTAAGGTCATCATCGCCATTGAACGAATTCCCCCTTTGTGATCTATGTATGCTTCTACTGTTATGTTGTCCAAATGAATCAACGCAACTTTATTTATTACATCAGAAAGAAAAGCCTTCAGGGCTAAAAAGACAGCTAGTAACTCCAGGCGGTTGATATGTCATGCCCGTTTGGCACCTTTCCCTCGCTTGGTTAATCACCTTGATGTTTACTCTCTTCAGCAGCCAATCTCCATCATCAAGATACGCAAGTTCTCAGTTCAGTTCTTTTTTTGGGGGAAAAATTGTCTTAAGTATGGCTGGTGATTGTTGGGGTTTTAGGCTTTTCTGCCCTATTCTTTGTTCATTACATTTATCATACTGCATCAAGTTATCACTTTTCAAGCAGAAATGTCCCACTTTTGCAAGAGTAGTTGGTTCACACCGATTTTCACATTAGCTGTGAGAAGTTTTCGTATTCCAACACATCTCGTGGTTGAGCAAAGTCCAGGTTCATATTGCTTCTCTGTTAACCATTGTGTTTGCATGCCTGAGTATATTTCTGCATTGTGCAATCAAGATCCTGTATTCATGCACGTTAAATTAGCTTCTAATTTCCTTTTGGGTGAAGCTCCTCTCCCCTGCTGTCATCTTCAAACAGGATCTGATGGTTTGAGTGAGAATCTGAATGCTGAACCATCAGATGGGCCTTATGCCAAGGAACTCTATTCTATGATTAAACTTGCATTATTCTCATAATATATGACTTTCTGTTGGAAATGCAGAATCCTTGCTGATAAACACAGTGTGCTGTCTTCTCAACAGTATGGAACTTCTCCAAATTATGAGCTGTATGTCATCATTAACCACCATGGTTCATATATTAGCGGCCATTACGATGCTCTCATCAAGGATGACAGTGAAAACTGGTATCATTTTAATGATAGCAGTGTTCAAAAGGTGAGCTTTTGTTTGATACATTTACTGTATATACGTTAAGACTTCCATACTCTGCGTGATTGAGTAGAATCTTGGATTGAATAGACTGCTGTAATGTGCTGAACATGAATGTGCACAGATATCTGGACATTTCCGACAGACCAATTAGGGACATAAAAATGGACAGAATGGACAGAAATGGCGATTGTTAAAGATATTGTATCTCTTAACCTCTCTTTCTGATGAGTTACTTATCAAACCCTTTTCCCTCTAGATGCGTCGAATAGACATCAGTGGCAGGTAATATTCTTATATTTCAAATTACAAAACACATGCCAATGATCTTATATGTATTTATTTAAAGACCCTCCTTAGTCTTCAGAAAGACTGCTGAAAGTACATTAATCGTGCCATTCATTAAAATAAAATAAAAGGTTAGTTTGCACTAAAAGATAAAGGAAAATGTGTATGAAATATTTGGGCAATAGGTCTTTCTATATATGGGCATACAATAAGTATATGCATATGAACAGGACTTTTTCATAACTTTGACATTTTTATACACAGATCTCAGTCAGCATACTTGCTGATGTACAGAACCGGTGAGTGTTATTTTATTGAGTGATTCATTCAAACTAATGCTACATATGTTGAGTTTTGTTTTGCATTGTAAATTACTGAACTTTTCTTTGGTTACCAGTCAAAGACATGAATGATTTGAAAACAGAAGGGTCTGCTTCAGCAGACTACAGACAACCGACAAATACCAATGAAGGCAAAAGGTAAGAGAGTCTAATGCAATTAAAACATTTAGCAGTCAAACAGTGCACTCAGGTTGGATACATACAAAGAGTCAGGCTTTGACTGATTGACTTAAGCCTAGCGCACACTACACGACTCGCACAGCCATGGTGGTGCGCACATTACACAACTGGGTGTATCAACTACACGATCATTCATTGTGGACTGAAGCCCTGTTTATTTGGGGTGATCTGATCATGTGGACAAACAATATACACGTTACTGTTACACCTGTTAATATATGTCTCTTTTGATCACTTGCGCTAGAATTGCGTTCATGTGTATTTCTTCATGATAATAAAGCACAACAATGTAGAAAAATAAGAAAAAGAAAGCATTTAAATCCACACACATGCAAATAGACTGCAAAGTTTAAATGATTTTTTTTAGTGCATCAGTTGATTGACTTGAAATTTGGGCATATGTGAAAGATTATGAAACATGAAACATTTGTATTGTTGCATGATATGGTGCAAAAAGTAAAAGAATTAAAAGGTGAGTGCATACACTACACGACCATCGTTTGTGAGATCTATGACTTCTCATGGACAGATGCCAACTTTAAGCAGGTGAGCTGGAGTCATGTAGAGTGTGCTAGGCTTAAGTGCCTGCTTTTTGATGTTCTATCCACACCCAGGGCCACATTAAGATACTACTGGGCCCTGGGGCTTCTTCTACATGAACTTGTGCTATACAGACTGCTTTTGCACACCATGGTTGCCATCTTTCATTCTATCGTATGCATCTGAGGCAGCCCCTAGAGCTTAAGCCTGTGTTAATGTGGCCCCGAATACACCATTCTGCTGGTAAAAAGGATCTTACTCAGTTGACTAGCAAAAGATTTGATATTTTTTTACAGAGCAGAAAGATGGTGCATTTTAAATGTGAATATCTGCTCTAAACTTAATTATGCCAAATTCTAGGAATATGCTTAATACTGTGTACTTCTGGGAAAAAATGGGAAAAAATGGGCCAAGCCCAAAATGGAAAAACATGAAGCTTCTGTCAAAGACATAAAAAATGCCCGCATAAGTCATAAAAATGTGTCCTGCCCACACTGCGAAGAGCACCAGGAAGTGTCTTGAGAACAAGTCCATCAGGCTCATGATTTGGCCTGGTCAGAGTTAAGATTTTAACCCTAGAATATTTGGACTCACATTTAACGCAAACTAACCAGTCTGCAAGTTTACCCACATGCCTTAAACGTTTCAAGAAACCAAAGGGAAAACTATCCCATATCTCCACTCCACTCTTTCCTCTCCAACAATAGCTGGTGTGTGGTGAGTATACTGGTGCACTATGGCTGCCGTTGCATCATCCAGGTGGATGCTGCACACTGATGGTGGTTGAGGAGCGTCCCCTATTCACTGTGTAAAGCACTTTGAGTGTAGTATCAGAAAAGCACTATATAAATGCAATGTTCATTCATTTATCCATTTGTTAAATTGGTGGTGAAGACCATTAAAAACCTAATGTTGTGCCATTTTGGGTTAGGCCCATTTTTTGCCAAGGAGTGTAGTATAGATGTTCAAAAATTAAAAGAGATGAACTAAAAGGCAAAAAATTCCATGAAATTTTGAAGACAAGCTTTTACTGCATAAGTGCTGTCACAGTAAGACCAGAAACATGTATTGGTCAAATTTTGATGGCATGTTTTACATATGATAATCATTTACATATTCCCCAGTAGGATTTTCAACATGTTAAACAACACAAAAAAGAAGGATCATGGGTATTTTTTTTATTTATTATGGCTTAATACAATTAAAAAATTAGGTGTGATACATTTATACAGACAGACAGATAGACAGATAGATAGTTTTTACACCTAGGTGTGAAATTCTAAAGGATTGAACTCTCAACTCCTTTTGGATAAAATGTACGACAGAACACATCCCTCAACCATAATGAACACACATTCTACCCACGTCCTCACGCAACTCAAGTAAGAGGTTTACGTCTGGGCAGAGAGACATTATTACAGTGTGTTATTCTTGTAAGATTATTGCTTGTACAGATTATGGACCGCTCATTGCTGCTAATAATACTCAAGGTATTACTTTAATTCTGTTACCACGGATGAGATTTGCTGTGTTTTCGTCCAACCATGTTGGACTGTTTGTGTATTTCTGCCATCGCGGGTGAGACATTGAGTTTATCCATTAAACAACCTACAACTACGGCGACATGTTTACGAGCTTTTCACCGTGTCTCTAACTTTTACATTGGGCCTCTGCTGAATCTTTCTGCAGTGGTTGGGTTCCGTTTGGGAAAACGGCCTACGGAGTTTTTTTTTTAATAATCTCAAGTATTTAATTAACGTTTTTGTGGAGTGGAGGGGGGCGGGGCCGGGCTGGACTGTTGCACGCCCGGTTCCCAATTGGCCTGATGGGGTGCGCGAGGGATAAATGAGGCCGGTGACGATGGTTCGAGAGAGAGAGAGATCAATCACGGACATGTCCGTTGTGTGTTTGTGCTTTAAGAACTGTCGTCACCGGCCGGTTATCCCCGCCTTGCTCGACTGGGAGGAGACAGGAGGGGAAAACAACAACAAAAAAACAAAATGGGTGAGGGAAAAGGCCAACACTGTGCGAAAGAGCGAGAGAGAGGGGAGAGAGAGAAAAAGCTCACTCACCGGTTTTCTGATGTACCATCACGTGGTCCTCGAACACTCCTCCATACTCTCTAGTGGATGATAGCCGCTCCTCAGTCCGACCGGAGTCAACCTCTGACCCCCAGCGGACAGAACGCCCCTCCGCTTTCCTGGCAACGCATGGGGACATTCCTCCGCCACTGGCAGCGACCCTACCGCTCCGGGTGTTCGGGGAGTTACTTCTCTCCTCCCCTCGCGGACGGCGGTCTTCCCTCGACCGCTCCACATCTCTGGGGACGGTAGGGCACTCCTCCACCCCCGGCAGCGGCTCCCTCACTCCAGGAGGTCGGGGAATCCAGTCCCCACTCGCCCCGCGGACGGCGGCCGTTCTCCGCGTCTGGGCGGTCGGGCCACTCCGTCACCCGGCAGATGGCAGCGGCGCTCCCCTGGGTGGACAGCAGTGTCGAGGACTATGCGATGGGCATCCCTCCTCCTTCCCGGGTTTCGGCACCAATGTAACGCGGGTTAAGATGGGCAAGAAGGAGGTGAGAACCGGTTTGTCAACGTAAATAATATTTTAATAAAGAACTTAAACAAAAAGCACAAACACACAACGGACATGTCCGTGATTGATCTCTCTCTCTCGAACCGAGAGAGAGAGATCAATCTGCCAATGGGGTAAGCAAAATAAACTTAATTTAAAGAGAAAACAAGTTTATTTTGTTTACCCCATTGGCAGATTTTTTTTCTTGTTTTGAGTCTAAAGTTCACTAAATTTAGTCAGATTTATCTTAAAATAAGACTTAATATCTTATCCCATTTTGGGGTTTTCAGTTAAATTAATAACGGCTGACAGGAAGTTTGGCTGACCATGACAAATGTAGTTTTGTTGAACTTGGCTTGACCCAAGGTATTAATCAAGACAGTGTCCCAACAATAGTCTAAAATTATCAAAAGTTATTAGCATTTCTATATATTTTCATTATATTTTTTTGACCACAAGGTCAAACGATACACTAATGTGTTTTTACAAACAAATTCCAAAATGGCCGACATAGATAAAATTTGTATCAATCCACATGGTATGCCACACAGAATCTAAAGAGTTTATTTTCGTGATTTTAAGACAAATCGTTCAGAATTGAGAAGTAAAAATAGCCGTTTTTTATATCTACTGACCTGTAGGGGGCACTGTGCCGAAGAATTGCAGGTCACCTCAGGGCATGATGACTATGACACATACCAAGTTTCGTCGCAATCTGTTTAAGTGTCATGGAGATACAGCCTCAAATTAAATTTTGCGCATTCTTCGTTGAATTTGTTGAAGCGCCATTCAAAAATGGTTTGGCCAAGCAAAAGACTTTTAATAACTTTTTAGTGTCTCCAGATGACGAATGTCAATTTTCAAAAATTCTAAATGCCATAAAATCTAGTCAAAGAAATTTAAATTGAAACCATGGTATGCTTTTGACTCCGCATGGGCTCAGGAATAAAGGGGGGAAATAATTTAGTCTCTAGGCCTTACGGTCCAAAATCTATTAGCATAAACATGAGAAATATTGAACTGTTGGTGGCGCTAGAGGGTTTGAGATAAAGACTCCCAATTTGCTATGATAGCACTTCAGACTGTCCTCTACCTGTGTGCAAGAAGCATCATGCTCTTCTAACTAAGTGAATCACTTTCTTTGCTCTACACAGAAAAAAAGTTATAGTTTCATCATGCAGTGCCTTAATTTATCACAAGTCAAATGGATAATCATAACTTTCCCAAGAACGGTTCTATGGGCTGCCATAGGAAATGTATACAGAATAATAATAATAATAATAATAATAATAAAAAGAACACTAACAAACACAATAGGTGTCTACGCACCTTCGGTTCTTGGCCCCTAAAATCCTTACAAAAGCCCTTTGGGCTTGAAACCCTAATAATAAGAAGAAGAAGATGAAAATCCTACAAAAACAATAGAGTTCCAGCACTTCGTGCTTGGACCCCTAAAGAACACTAACAAACACAAAAGGTGCCTATGCATCTTCGGTGGCCCCTAAAAATGAGTAAAAATACAAAAGGGTTCCTGCACTTTCAGTGCTTGGACTCCTAAAAAGTTGAAATAGTAGATCAGCAGGTTGTTTTTTTTTAAGCTAACTTATTGTAGACTCCAGTCATGTCTGTAACCTTATTCTACAGGGAGAGGGTCCACTCATGGGGGCTGCCATGTTAGAATCACATGAACAGCCGAATACAACTTGCTTAATCTCAGTTACCATCCTAATGTTTGACTCATTGATTAAAGCAATCATGACTAACTGTGAATAGTACATTTCTATTCTGAAACTGAAAACTATTGATTTTAAATGATGCTGCATCCATGCCACTAGTTATCCAAGATGACCAAAAATGTACTGAGTGCACCTTTAAAGTGATTATTAAAGATAAGCTCATTGGTTCATAAAACAAAAAATAAAACGACAAGAAGCAAGAAAATGCAGATTCTGATAAAAAAAATTAGAAGATCAGTTTAAGGGAAACGCAAGTTTAACAGGCTTACCACTACCAAATAGTTTCACTATATCAACTGTCAGTTTTCTGAAAGTGATCAATTAAATTTTTACCTGCAGAAAGAACAATCCTGGGCAAGCACAGATGAATAAGTCAAAAGAGCCTGGACAAGCACGGGTGAATGTGTCGAAAGAGCCTGGACAAACACGGGTGAATAAGTCGGAAGAGCCTGGACAAACACGGGTGAATAAGTCGGAAGAGCCTGGACAAACACGGGTGAATAAGTCGGAAGAGCCTGGACAAACACGGGTGAATGTGTCGAAAGAGCCTGGACAAACACGGGTGAATGTGTCGAAAGAGCCTGGACAAACACGGGTGAATAAGTCGGAAGAGCCTGGACAAACACGGGTGAATGTGTCGAAAGAGCCTGGACAAACACGGGTGATTATGAACAGACCTGCTCCTGGATTAAACCTTAAAAATACAATTTTGTAATCTTGGACAGTGCCTATTAGTACCATATAATGAAGTTTCTTTGTCTTGAAAAGCAGTTTTAATGTATTTTGTTTATTTTTGCATTTTGGACTGAAGCATAAGGCAACCCAAACCACAATTCCCTTGTCCACCCACCAGTGTCCAAACAGTGGTATGCAGAATAACTCTCCAGGTAATCCATGAACAAAATAACAAACTTGTTCTAGTGCTCAGCATTATTATGCAATGTACTGTACCTTAAATAATAAATAAATAAACATTGGGAGATTCAATATAAGGGAGAAACACATGCAAAGTTGTTGAAATATAAAATGTTGATTCTTTATAGTGTCAGTGACCTTTTCTAAGACATTGAAACAGAAACTGAAGGAGGAGTTTCAGTATCTGAATGAAGGAATAATACCTGGAAGAAGACAACTGAAGGAGGTTTTCGTAGAGCCCTACATCACAGAGTGTGAACAAGAGATCAAGTACAATAAAATCTTTACAAATCTGAAAATCAAAACCATTCTAACAAAGGGTGTTGCTGGCATTGGAAAAACAGCATCTGTGCAGAAGTTCATACTGGACTGGGCTGAAGAGAGAGCAAACACTGACATCAAATATATATTTCCTATAACCTTTCAGACATTGAACTTTATCAGAGAGAAGTGTAGCTTTATGGAGCTTCTGAAGAGATGTTTTGGAAACACAGAAAGTGTGAAACTTGATGACAAGATCATGTTCATCTTTGATGGCCTAAATGAATTCAAAGTTCCTCTAGATTTCCAAAACACGAAGATCACTGATGTAAATGAGTCAGCCTGTGTTACTGTTCTACTAGTGAACCTCATCACAGGAAATCTACTTCCTAACGCTCTCATCTGGATAACCACCAGACCAGGAGCCGCCAGTCAGATACCTGTTCAGTTTGTTGATCGTGTGACAGAGATTTGGGGATTTTGCGACCAACAAAAGGAACAATATTTCAACAAGAGCTTAAGTGACCAGCAAATGGCCAAAACAGTCATTGATAATATCAAGAAATCAAAGCATATCAACAGCATGTGCTACATTCCAGATTACTGCCGGATCATTGCAGCGATTTCAGACACAAAGTTCAGAACGGAGTGTGCAGAGGTCCCCACGACACTTACTCACATGTATGCAAAACTTCTGGTAGCTCAGAATGAACTGGAGCAAAAGAACATCATGGCTCTGGGAGAACTGGCTTTTCACCTGTTAGTTAATGGCGAGTCTCTCTTTTATGCTGAGGAGCTGTGGCAATGTGAAATTTATGCTTACAGTATTAGGGCAGACTCAGCATTTATAAAAGTGATTGAAGACAAAATTTGTCAAGACAAGAGGAAGTCATTCTGTTTCGTGAATCACAGAACTCAAGAGTTTCTTGCTGCTTTGTATGTGACAGAGATTATGAACGGAGGCCTTAAAAGACAATGGACTGTCAAAGATTTCTACAGTCTAAAACTTGATCCAGAAAAGAAAGAAAAGTGCTTCACAGACTTCAGCTTACTCCAGAATGTGGTGAACGAGACTTTACAAAGGCAGATGGATCTATTCCTCTGCTTTTTACTGGGTCTTTCACTGGAGTCCAGTCAGAGTGTTTTACAAGGCCTCCTGATGCAGAGAAAACACAGCTCTTGCAGCAAACAGGACATAGCTGAACACATAAAAAAAATGATAATAGATTCCTCTTCAGAAAAATGCAGTGTCCTGTTTGACTGTTTGAGAGAACTAGATGACCGTTTCTTTGTAGAAAAAATCGAAACCTACCTGAAACGTGGAGTGAAACTCTCTTCTGCTCTGATGCTTCAACATGTGGTCGAATCATCTGGAGACGCTGAGTAAGTAATTTAATACAAGCTGAGTAATGCAAGAAAATAATAACTTTAGGTTCCACTTTATATTAGGTGGCCTTAACTACTATGTTTACTACGTATAACCATTTGTTATAATGTACTTAGTATGTAAATACATGTTGTTACATTGTTATTACATTTAAAGTACTAGCATTTAATAGTTTTGTTGTTGCACTGTTAACTCTACCCCTAACCCAACCCTTACCCCAAAACCTAACTCTAACCCTACCCTTACTCCTAAAGCTACCCATACCTCAACTTCAGTAGCACACAGTACACAGTAACTACATAGTCTTGTATATATTTAATGTTAGTACATACTAGTTAAGTCCACCTAATATAAAGTGTGACCCAACTTTTCTTTTAAAAATGTTTAAATTTGATTATATAATACAGCTAAATAATTAGTTCAACTGTAACTTTTTTTTAATCCAGTATTTAAAACATGCTCTTACTTGGTGCTGTCATGTGTCAGTGATACTAAAGACTTAGCCATGTTTAACTCTTTCAGTTTTCAAATTTCTATGAACAACTTATGGATGCCTATTAAAAAACTTTTTTTCATAAATACTCTCATGCAGGATGATTCGATGTAGAAGTTATGTGCTGTACTATTCTTAGTTCAGCTCTGATATCAAACCTGTCAGACCTGAGACAGCTGGACCTGAGTAACAGGATCCTGAGAGATTCAGGAGGGATACAGCTTTCAACTTTCAGCAAAAAATTGCTAATGTTTGAATAGAGAAAATTGGAGAACTAGGAATGCCGCTTAAAAATGAACAAGAAATCAATCATCAATTGATAGGCATAACATGTGCGTTCCTGTTGAAGTCTCAAGTCACGTTGAACTGATAAACACATTTGTGTGTGCAGCACTAGCAAGTCCTGTTTTTGTTGGTGGTTGTGTTGTTTGTATAGCTGGTTAATCCTATTAATTTGTAATAAAGTTAGTATGTTAAAGTTATAGCCTATATCTTAGTGAATGTCTGTTACTTTTACTGTCTTAATTACCCATTTCAAATAGCTTTATTTTTTCTAGATGATGATAAAACATTGATCGTTGTTGCACAATCTAGAACACATGCACACACACACACACACAGACTAAAAGACTAAAACAGGCAGGAGGCAGAAAACACAAACTTTGAGAAATAATAGTTTAATATTGTCGAAATATACATGTATATCCAAATGTATAATTTGTGATAAAATATAAAATTATTACAGCAAGCAATCAGACTACACAGTAGTTTTTGCACCCCTGAATGCAGATAACAGTATTACAATTTTATTCTTTCCTTTTTGCCTATTTATGCTGTTGTTGTTTTATTTGTTGCCATTTATTTATCTGCAGTGGCACCGTTTGGATTTTCAGGCCCCCTGACAACTTTTTACTCTGGACCCCAGAGTGTTCATAAACATTATCATTATTACTAATCATATATGCATGATTGCACATTCAATATAATTAAACACATTTAAGTTTGAATAGTTTATTAAAATAACTTAATGTTTAACTACATTATGAACATACAGTAGCTAATTTACAGATCTTCATTTCAGTGAGCTGGAACTGTGCTACTAATGGTAATTTTATATTTTTTTATGTTGATTGAAGTCATGTCTTGGGATATCTGAAGGCAAAGAAAACCCTGTATCTATCTTATCAGGGAGCAGTAGAACTGAATCGATTTTGCACATGAGAAAATCTGATGTTTAGATTTTAAATATTTGCATGAATTATTACAAGTTAGACCATGGGTGATTCATCATTGAGTGGGTTAATGTAACCACGGTTTCTATAAAACAAATATTGTTAATAGCTGTTGGTATATTTGTTAGTAAACGTGTAAACACATTTTGAATCTATAATTAAACCCGTCATTGTTGGCCTATAATAAAAAAAACAAAGCAGACTCCTCTTTTACCTTTTATATAGTTCTAGTCTTTTCACATCTCGTCAGTGCTGTTTATGTCTTGCCTTATGAGATGTCTGACAGTTGCGTGTTTGAAAGTGGGAAATTGTTAGGTGCAGGTTTTTCGATCTAAGATGCGCTGTTTATCATCTGCTCGGCATGAACCATCTTAATTTATGATGGATGATTAGTGCGAGGAATCACGTGAAGCACTTTATGCTGTTTAAATTTAAAAGAAAGCATTTGATTATGTTAAAAAAGGCCTTTGGGGATAAAACACTGAACGTCTTAAGTGGGCCCATACACAATATAATATTTTATTATCAAGTAAGAGCATTCTTCATTTTACTTTTGCTAAATTGTCATTATCACAAAATCATTTAGGAACAGTTCTGGGCCCTCTGTCTTTCCAGGACCCTTAGAATCATCCCAACCTTCAACCACATTACGGCACCCCTGGTTTGCTGTCCTGTGGTGACTTTTTTGTCATCTTTTTTTTTTTTTGAGTTGTTTGTGGTCTCACAAGCCACAGGTTACTGAGTACCAAGGTCCTACAGTAACATACGAGATGTGATAACTAGAACAGTAATATTTAATAATTGAAACCCTGATTTTTACTGTATTCTGACTTTAAAAACAGGTTGAGATTTTGTCATAGTAAAGAGGAAGGCTGTGCTGTTCTTAGTTCAGCTCTGAAATCAAACCCATCACATCTGAGAGAACTGGACCTGAGTCATAATGACATTAGAGATTCAGAAGTGAAACAGCTTTCAGATTTACTACAGGATCCTCACTGGAAACTGGAGAAACTGTGGTGAGTGGGATTAATCTTGTGCATATTTTGTTATTACATTGATCTTGGGCCTATCACTGTTTGTTGTATTTTTCTGGAAGCTAGAGGGATTAAAAAATAATCTATAACATCAGTTAGCATTTTGTTTTTCACATGATGCTTAACTTGTAATTAAAGCAGCTTGATACAATAGTTATTTTTGATGGCATCATTATATTTATCGATTGTGAGTAAATTCCTTCTAACAACCACAGGCTTCAGTTTTACTGTGACACTGATGTGACAGAGTTTTGATGTTTTGGTCTCTTACTCTTTGAAAGGAAATTGCTGTGAAATAACTAAATTAATTGTAGCATTCCCACTAATAACTTTGTTCATTATGTTTAGTATTGACTATTTCATGGATGGACAATTTTCATGGTGGTGAAGTAAAAAATTAAATCTCTTTTCTTCCAAGAGGCCACATTACAAATCCACGCTGGCGCATTATTTACTTTTTTTTACTCAATTTCCTCATTATTGAGGATAATCCATGAACAATTAATGCAAAGTTTTTTTTAAAGATTTTCTTAACATTAACTTTTCAATATGTGCAATTCACATGGACAATTCATGTTCATTTGACAAGCAAAACTACTTTAACATTGCATATTATCCCGTATAATTGCATATTATCAAGTAAATTATACATTTCTAAATTACATTTGTAACACACTAAAATGTACAACCTCAACACAGTTTATAGGCATTTATTAAAAACATTCAAAGTTAAAATCCAAAATAGTATCACCAAAATCCAAATATTATAGCAGTAACAATACTGAATACAAGAACATTTCAATTATTTGGTACTGAAATTGTATTGGTTCTTGGTGGCTTTTGGTCATGTGAATGAAATTAAATGTTAGTAAATATTCATGGCTGATTTTTGTAGTAATTGTTATGTATTTATTGTTGTTAATGTAATTTTTTTATTGGATGGACTGTTTTACAGGTTGAGATCTTGTCATATTAAAGAGGAAGGTTGTGCTGTTCTGAGTTCAGCTCTGAAATCAAACCCATCACATCTGAGAGAACTGGACCTGAGTCAGAATGACATTAGAGATTCAGGAGTGAAACAGCTTTCATATCTAATATGGGATCATCGCTGGAAACTGGAGAAACTGTGGTGAGTTTCTAATTCTGGTATTGTATATTTTTGGTAACAGACCGAAGCAGCCGTTCTTCCTGAAATCAATAGTCTTATGAAAGTAGTGTTAAAACGGACAGGTAGACATGCAAAAAAATCTTTAGAAAATGCATTGTTTGGAAACTTTGTACACTCCTCATTGTGGTTAAAAGACTATTTCTGAACATTTTAGTTTTGGAATATCTGAACACTGACTTTGAAAGAGGTTAACGTGTTTCCTCAAACATACAGGTTGAGATCTTGTGGTATGTGCAAGATTGGTTGTACTGATCTGGGTTCAGCTCTGAGATCAAACCCATCACATCTAAGAGAACTGGACCTGAGTCAGAATGATATTCAGGAGTGAAACAGCATTCAGATCTACTTAACACTAGAAGTGCGGAGCCACTGTAACCTACTCTTAGCACAACTTAAGAGGTCAGAAGACCGCATAGTCTTCAGACATTGACACTGCTTCTGACACACAATGATTCCTAGATGGCGCCTCTTGCGTGTAGCCAATTGATTGGTCTTAAAAATGTCACTGCGAGTTAGGCAGCAGTTGGCCTATAAATGCTTATAGACCGAATTTATCGACATTCTGTCTACGGTTGATCCAGATCCATTTGTCTGGGTAATGTTGTCTTACAATTATTTTAGGATATGCTCCTATATTTAGTTTGTATAATTTCGTTCTCATTTGGCATAAATTACGTTGTGATCGAAGGCTTGTAGCTGGAGGATCGAGAGTGTGATATGAATATTTATCACTATTATACAAGCCAAAATATGTGTTACGAAGGAGCAGACGAGGAGTGAGGATCTAGGAGCAGCTTTATTTTGAAGAAAACGGTAACGAACAAAACACTGGGAACAAATAAAACATCCACGATGGGAAAATGAAAGTAAAAGTGGAAAACATAAAACAACTAGACAGGCTGGAACACGGGCTGGAACACTGGCAGGGACTCAGGAAACATACACATAACACATTCAACGATCGACAAAAGACGGACAAAACAACAGGGCTTATAAACACATAGAACTGAACAAGGGAATGACAGGCAGGTGGGGATGATGAGGGAGTGATTAGGGCCGGGAATTGTGGGAAACGTAGTTTACAGTGAAGGGAGGGAAAAACACAAGGCAGGCAATGGGAAATCGTGACAATTTGATTGAGTAAATATTACAATTTCAACATAGAAACTTTTTTTCTTGAGCACTGAGAAATATTTCACGATTCTCATTTATTTGCGTTAACTTTGATCTGTTTTATACTATAGAATTGAATCTGTTTTCTGTTTGAATTATTAATTAATTAGCATTTATATTCGCTTTTAGCAAAGGCGTGCTTTGTCTTGCAATACAAATTATTATAATATAATCGATAATGATTAATATATATTAATATTAGGGCTGTAACAATACGCAATATAAAATCGAAATCGCGATACTCAGGTCCACGAACCGGTATCGCGATGTGAGAAGGGAGAATCGCAATACACACACCCCTTCCAACTCCTAGAGTTATCCTTCCCGTCCAGATCCAATGCTACTGCATCTTTAAATTACTATTAGTATTATTTGAAGTTAACATTATAAAATACATAGACCTATACCACAAAACTAGTTGAGGATAAATTACTTTAAATTGGGCAATTTTAGCATTATGGACGTGACATTTGCAGTCAAAACTTGAAATATAAATTCTCAGAAAATGCATTTAATACCAATATATAGAAACTTCTGTTTATATATCCATAGCCTACTCCCTTAATAAAGTCCAGTAAATGTCCAGACATTAGAAAAATATATAAGTCTACACATGCATTTTATATTTAATATGAGGGAAATACACATGCGTTACGGACGTGACGCAAAACATCTTTAGCTTTTAGGTGGCAAAATATATATTTTTATAATTCTGTGAATTACACTGTACAAACCAAAAGTAGGCCTAATACTACCCACCAGATGAAGAAGGGTTGGCTCTCCCCAGAACATAAAATATTTATTTTATTTTATTTTTCGTGTTCGCATTTATGAGGAAAAAACAATGCAAGGACGTGACAGTTCTCTGGAAGCGGCACTAAAACTTTCACAGAGACCTCAAACAGAAAGCACAAAGCCTTTCTTTAAAGTGAATTTCATTTTGCATTAATTGTATCTCAATTTGAATCAATGTTTCATCAACCAATTGCCCGGATTTAATAAATAAGAAGTAAATATCGATAGATAATCACGGAGTCGCCGGCGCCTGAACTGGAGAACCGAAACTCATCGTATAAGGTAGGCTACTTGCCTCACAGACCAGATAAATATATTTATATCGAAATGTTTACTTTTAAAACGAACAATTCAAAACGAAAGATACAGACTGCTTTCTGTTTATGTAATCTGTATGAAAAGTGCATTTCTCTCTGGCGCGTTCACTGAAGATCGCGAGACAGCATCGTCAACTTCATCTTGCAATAGACACTGACAGAAAACACTTGTTTATTAATAAACAATTAAAATGTCTCCTTGCTATATTTGACATATTCATAATCATTACTTTTGCCGGTTCT
Source organism: Moxostoma hubbsi (assembly GCA_032164185.1). Lineage (NCBI taxonomy): Eukaryota > Metazoa > Chordata > Actinopteri > Cypriniformes > Catostomidae > Moxostoma > Moxostoma hubbsi. The sequence goes on from JAVLUX010000040.1 coordinate 3,379,093, forward strand.
TTGTGACAGCTTTTTGGTGCTTTATTGGCAGCGCCCCTTATCATCACCGCATTAGCACCGAAAACATGGAGATTTTTTTTAGACAATAATCGCACAACCTATTTGATATTCTATAATTAAATACTCAGTGACTTATCCCAACCAACTATTAAAAAAAGTTTACTCGTAAGCGTCTTTTTACATGTTAGCCCAGTAGCCTACTTATCATGTGACTATACCTTTCAATGTGACGCGAGCTAGTTAAATAACGTGAGGAAACATGGAAAACAACCCAGAGATTTCGGACCCTCCCAATACATTTAAGTCAGCAGTATGGCAACATTTCGGCTAGCGGTGGAGAATAAGGATGGCAATCGTGTAGTCTACACAAGACCCACACAATTTGCCGTAGGCTAAGTGTTTTAAGAAACACATGCAGATGCATATCCTACGGCATCATCCCGAAATCAATTTAGTTGGAGCACAGAAAACAGCCCAAAAGCAGCAGCCTACACTGCCTAGTTTAGTTTAATAATTTGCATAGTTAATATTGTTCTTTGGTGTTCACTTTATACAGGTTTTTCAAATGTTATTTAATAAAAATACCGGTATATTTTTTTCTCTCAAAATGTCTCTTTTTTTTCACCCCCAAGCCCCGCCCCCGTGATCGAATCGTGATACGAACCGAATCGTGGCTCAAAAATCGTGACACGAACCGAATCGTGGGTTTGGTGTATCGTTACAGCCCTAATTAATAATATATATATATATATATATATATATATATATATATATATATATATATATATATATATGATTAATAATGTATATAGTATAAATAATAATAATTTTAATGCTGATATTCATAATTAACTAATTGAATTCTCGACATCTTATTTACATGGAAATAAGCTGAAATAAATGCTCTCTTTTCTGTGCATGTGTTTACACGTGCATGTGCCTGTAACCTGTCATTACCTTGACTGTAATTAATAATCAATTAATAATAAAATACCATTCATGTATAAAATTGTACCAATTGTAAAAAATTTCAAACGTACCATGTTTGATTTATTGGATAAAATTGTGATTTTTTTTTTTTTATTAAAATTTGAAATGTGTATGTATAATTATCAGCTTAGTATTTGCAAATTGACCTTATATTTTGATTTGTGGTTCGTTAGTTTGAATATGGTGAGGGTGTGAAAGAAGCTATAGGCGAATATATTTATGTTTGACTGCTTTACCTGTAAAGTATATTATCTTATTGGAACTATTGGAAAACATAATCTACCTTTAGAAAACAGTTAATTTGCTTGTGTTATAAAAATTGTGAGAAAAGAAATTTACCCAAAAATAACCAGTACATTTCAGAGGTTAAGATTACATAAAAATGTGTTTTTTCACTCATCCATATAGTTTGCCATTTGAAAGGATTGAAGTGATCTGATATGCAGAGTTTAAGCCAAACAGCATTCAAGATATTTTACTGCCAACTAAGCTACTGAATCAGTAATTTGAACTGTGAATGTTGAGATGTTTGTAACTCCACCATATACATTTCCAACATCCCAACCCCCTTCCCGACACACACACACAATGGAATGCTAATTTGGGCATTCATGTTCCTGGGGACTACCATCTCACGGGACCTGAAGTGGGAGGCACACATTGAATCCATTGTGAAAATGGCACATGGTGTATAAGTGTCGTTGTTTTGTGTGTGTATTTTACAATAAAGACATGAGAGAGGCTGCATTTTAACCATTTATTGAACTTGAAAAACAACTGTAAAAAAGGAGGCGAAACTTTAAATTGTTTGTGCGTTTCTGGCTTTTTGGTAGATAGTAAATATTTCGTAAATGGGGATATAGGCTACAAAAATATATGGATTTCCCATTATACTATACATTCTGCAATAATACACAAGATAAAATACAAATATGTTCTACCCGAATAAATTTTTGTTTAAAAACAGATTAAAAAAATACTATATTAGTGCTATTTATGTATTCTATGTGCCGATATGCTCAACTGACAGCCGAAATCTAGAGTGCACTCCCCCTCAATGACCACTTCATGCGTCATTTTCCAAACCAACCAACTTTGTCAACATTCCAAACACACCTTTAGTGGCTTTTTGAAGCATGTGCCACAGACAAGTCACTTATATGCCTGGCAGATCTCAAAAGTTTTGTTCCCTGGACATCTGCATACTTGACATTATCTCCTTTTGGCAGGCAGTGAGGGGGTTAGAAGAAAAAGTAGCTTCTGTGCTATTACACCTGCTGTCTTTGCCATTTTTTGATGTGCACAAAGCTCCTTTATACATTTTATATATATATATATATATATATATATATATATATATAGTAAAAACATTTATGTATATATATACACAATATATTCACATAGATACTTGCGTTACTTTAAATATATAGACTATAGGCCTACTGTCTATATTTTCAATGTATATATATATATTGTAATTAGTTATAAAATAACACTTTAGAGGTATATATATATACAGGTGCTGGTCATATAACTAGAATATCATCAAAACGTTGATTTATTTCAGTAATTCCATTCAAAAAGTGAAACTTGGATATTATATTCATTCATTACACACAGACTGGTATATTTCAAATGTTTATTTCATTTAATTGTGATGATTAAAACTGACAACTAATGAAAATCCCAAATTCAGTATCTCCGAAAATTTGAATATTAATTAAGACCAATACAAAAAAGGGATTTTTAGAAATGTTGGCCAATTGAAAAGTATGAACATGAAAAGTATGAGCATGTACAGCACTCAATACTTAGTTGGGGCTCCTTTTGCCTGAATTACTGCAGCAATGCGGCGTGGCATGGAGTCGATCAGTCTGTGGCACTGCTCAGGTGTTATGAGAGCCCAGGTTGCTCTGATAGTGGCCTTCAGCTCTTCTGCATTGTTGGGTCTGGCGTATCGCATCTTCCTCTTCACAATACCCCATAGATTTTTCTATAGGGTTAAGGTCAGGTGAGTTTGCTGGCCAATTAAGAACAGGGATACCATGGTCCTTAAACCAGGTACTGGTAGCTTTGGCACTGTGTGCAGGTGCCAAGTCCTGCTAGAAAATGAAATCTGCATCTCCATAAAATTGGTCAGTAGCAGGAAGCATGAAGTGCTCTAAAACTTCCTGGTAGACGGCTGCGTTGACCTTGGACCTCAGAAAACACATTGGACCAACACCAGCAAATGACATGGCACCCCAAACCATCACAGACTGTGAAAACTTTACACTGGACTTCAAGCAACGTGGATTCTGTGCCTCTCCTCTCTTCCTCCAGACTCTGGGACCTTGATTTCCAAAGGAAATGCAAAATGTACTTTCATCAGAGAACATAACTTTGGACCACTCAGCAGCAGTCCAGTCCTTTTTGTCTTTAGCCCAGGCGAGATGCTTCTGACGGTGTGTCTTGTTCGAGAGTGGCTTGACACAAGGAATGCCATGTCTTGCATACGTCTGTGCGTGGTGCTTCTTGAAGCACTGACTCCAGCTGGATTCCACTCTTTGTGAATCTCCCCCAGATTTTTGAATGGGTTTTGTTTCACAATCCTCTCCAGTGTGCGGTTATCCCTATTGCTTGTACACTTTTTTCTACCACATCTTTTTCTTCCCTTCGCCTCTCTATTAATGTGCTTGGACACAGAGCTCTGTGAACAGCCAGCCTCTTTAGCAATGACCTTTTGTGTCTTGCCCTCCTTGTGCAAGATGTCAGTGGTCGTCTTTTGGACAGCTGTCAAGTCAGCAGTCTTCCCCATGATTGTGTAGCCTACAGAACTAGACTGAGAGACCATTTAAAGACCTTTGCAGGTGTTTTGAGTTAATTCGCTGACTAGAGTGTGGCACCAGGTGTCTCAATATTGAACCTTTTCACAATATTCTAATTTTCTGAGATACTGAATTTGGAGTTTTCATTAGTTGTCAGTTATAATCATCAAAATTAAAAGGAATGAACACTTGAAATATATCAGTCTGTGTGGAATGAATGTATACATTATACAAGTTTCACTTTTTGAATGGAATTACTGAAATAAATCAACGTTTTGATGATATTCTAATTATATGACCAGCACCTGTGTGTATGTGTGTGTGTGTGTGTGTATATATATATATATATATATATATATATATATATGTATATGTATGCTACACACATACATACAAAATTATTGTAGGACTACAAGTGAGCCTCTGCACCATCTGCTGGGAGAAAATAGATTTGCAGCCTTAAATGGAACAAATAAACATGACGGATGCAAGATGGCTGTCAAAATAGCTTTTAAACTAGCTTTTCCTGGTACGATTTTGAAAATGTAAGCACACTGGGCGATAAAACATAAATATCTAGGAAAAGTCAAGGGTCCTGGAATTTTATTGCAGATTTATTTTTTCTTAAAGCACAACGGTCGGATGACTGCATGCTCCACCTTTCTAGTGTTAAACATCCTCAGTGTGAGGTGGAGAAACTGTGGTATGTCTGTGCATTGTTTTGATGTAACAGGGATGAAGAGAGCTTAGGTCTTTCTGATATCAAAAGTTTATTAACCATTTATCATTTTTGTGGCTAAGAGCCAGACGGTTCACTTTTGTATCTGTGTGTCTGATTGAAAATATTTCCCTCACACACACAGTTTGAGCTCTTGTGGTATCAGCGAGTTTGGTTGTACTGTTCTGAGTTCAGCTCTGAGATCAAACCCATCACATCTGAGAGAACTGGACCTGAGTCAGAATGACATTGGAGATTCAGGAGTGAAACAGCTTTCAGATCTACTTAAAGATCCTCAGTGTGAGCTGGAGAAACTGTGGTATGTCTGTGCATTGTTTTGATGTTGTAGATTTTTAGTAAAAGGGATGAAGAGAGCTTAGGTCTTTCTGACATCAACAGTTTATTACCATTTATAATTTATCATTTTTGTGGCTAAGAGCCAGACAGTTCACTTTTGTATCTGTGTGTCTGATTGAAAATATTTCCCTCACACACACAGTTTGAGCTCTTGTGGTATCAGCGAGTTTGGTTGTACTGTTCTGAGTTCAGCTCTGAGATCAAACCCATCACATCTGAGAGAGCTGGACCTGAGTCAGAATGACATTAGAGATTCAGAAGTGAAACAGCTTTTTTTACTACAGGATCCTCGCCGGAAACTGGAGAAACTGTGGTAAGTTTTAATATTCTAGTGATGAATAGTTAAATGCCATGAGATTTGTAGTTTTATTCCTAACAAAAAGGCCCAAACACACAGAGCTCTCATCATTATAGCATAGAGCTTTGCAACATAATTAAGTTACTGTAGAGGTTACTGTGTTGTGTCTCTCTGTGTGATAATTTTATAGTTGTACTGTTAGTACAACTGTTAGTACTAGTTTAAAATGTGGGAGATAAATGACCACATAGCTCTAAGTGAGTGTGTAGTAAGTAACAGTCAAATTTAAAATATAACTTGTACAATTGGTATATCACTGGATCTTTTTTATTTAAAGCATTGTTATTTGATCAAAAATAATTTAATAAATGTATTTGATGGTCAAAGATTTTTTTATTCCTCTCACAGGCTGAAGTCCATCTATATCAAATATATATACTCTGATGCCCCAAGCTCAGACAATGTGTATCAGAGAGAGAACAACGCAGAAGAACTGGTGGACAGGTTCAGAAATCTTCATGTTTAAGAAAGCATGGAATAGGATATATGCAAATCACACCTGTTTCTCATTATGGATTGACATGTGCATCCTGTTCTCACAGCCGAAGCATTAAATACTGAAGCTAAGTGGCTTACACTGCCAGTCTAAGCCCAGGCCAGTCTAACATGGGAGGCTTTCAGAAGATTTCATCAGAAGCTCGGAAATCTTTGGATATTATTGTGTTAACTGCAATTTGTTTGATTATATTGAAAAATATTTGGCTAAGTGACATTGTACTATCATGTACTGTAGATATTTTGGATCCCCTAAACCTAACACTTCTCAACAATACAAAAAAAGTCAGATAAATTAACAGCCACAATAACATTAATATATAGATTTTTTTAACACCTAACCCAGGGTATAAAACTAACTCTTTTGCCAAAGTGGTGTGTGGATGCCCATTTTATCAGCAAGGTCATTTTTTACCAACCATATATTTAATTTTAACAAAATAATATATATAATTTTAACAATGTATATAACATACTGTATGTCTAATTATTATTATTATTATACATTTGCAACATCCAAAATGGAGGCTAAAGAGCAAGCACAGAAGAGAAACTGATTGTTCGAACATAATTTTTGAGGCTGTTATTGTGATTTATGATGTAACACATGACAATTCACCTGTAGCCCCAATGTCGTTGCATGTTATTTGCTTTGCATGGTAACGTACACAGATGCAAATATTTGGAATTAGGCAATGTCAAAATGGAGAACTTTTGAAACTTTTGTTTGAAAGTTGCGTTCACGATGCATACCATTCAAAACCTGCATTGCTTTGAGACAATAAAGCAATCTAAACTTCCAAGCACCTTCAGAGATGGTTTGAGATCATATGCACCATTCTTATATACAACACTATTCATGCAAATGGTTTTCAGATGACTGAAAACAAAGGACAAAAATTTTAAACTCTTCACATGTGCAGGTTCCACAAGACACCATTGCAGCTAAAAAAATGCAAATTAAGACTTTTTCATAATTTCTTAAATATAATCAATTGTCTTTGTGTCATCTGCGATGGACTGGCGACCTGTCCAGGGTGTACCCCGCCTTTCGCCCAATGTTAGCTGGGATAGGCTCCAGCCCCCCGTGACCCTGTACAGGATAAGTGGTTGATGATGGATGGATGGATGGATGGTCTTTGTGTCACTGTGAGACTTCTCACAGGTCACCTGCCAAAGTGTCAGGTCGATGAGCAAAGTTACCCGCAACAGTGCATGAAATACCTGCATTTGGTGGGTGGTAGATGCTAATTTCATACCCTGACTTAATCCCACTCCTACGCCTAAACCTTACCGCTTCTCAGCTATATAAATAAGTAACAGGCAAATAAATGAACATTAACAATAACATATATATTTTTTTAAACTACAAGAACACCCCCCCCCCCCCCCACTCTCCCGCACCTTAAAAATATTCCAAACAACTGCTGGATTAAAGTCCTCTGAAGTGATAACTATGTGTGAGGAACAAAGTAAAACTGAGGGTTTTGATTGTAAAAATATTCCTCTCCGTGAAGACAATCATATCCATGGAGCTCTAAAATACAGGTCATATCTCATTCATAAGATAAATTATAGTCAGACTTTGGCATGTTGCAATCAGTCAAGACATGCGAGAGCCCATGGCATTTGACATCGCAGACATGAAACTGGTTTCATAATGCTTCTTGAGGTGGCAATTTTATTTGTTATGGTGGATGGCGATTATCACACAATACAGACTTAAATTTGGGTCTGTTCCTCACACAAAGCAATTGTATGTATAAGTGCACCACCTGAGGCAAAATATGGAAGCAACTGTGCATAGTCTATAATCTGCATTTTAAATATTTTATATTGTTGAAAAGTGTTTTGGTTACAAGATAAGGGTGGGGTTAGGCACTATAAGCACAATAATTTTACTAGCACTACACTATTATATCAGTATTTTTGTGGCTGACTGTTTAAATTAAATATCATACACAAACATAACATGTCATGAAGACAAAATGATGCCCCAACATGACTTATGAAAATATCATTTTTATGATAAAATGTATTTCATGTCAGTCTATTGACACCAATGGTTTCTGACCATGTTGCAATGAAGATATTAGGATGTGCTTTTATGAGTTACATACTTGTCACAATTCTGCAAGTGCAAGATGCTATTTTTAGGGTTCAAAAATTTCTGTTTACATTCAAATACATTTTATTTAAGTGCAAAAATGATCTTTGTGCGCTCAAAACATATTGAATGCACAGAATTTTTTGGGCGCTCAAAAATACAATTCGGTTAACTCAAAATATAATTTTACGTGCACAGAAAATGTGCGCTCAATATCATCCAGTGTGCACAAAATCTGATTTTCTAGTACCAAATGATCAATTTAGCATGATTACTCAAGAATAAGGTGTTGGAGTGATGCTGCTGTCTAGATTTGATCAAAAATAACTTTTTTAAAATAGTGATGGTGCAGTTTCACATCAGTAATGTCCTGACTATACATTGTGATCAGTTGAACACCACTTTGGTGACTTAAAGTGCCAATTTCCTTCCAAAATAGCTAACTTTGTTCATTTTTACAAACTTTTGGCCACCAGTGTAAATAGTGATGGGCAAGGCTTGTGTACAAACTGCATTATTTGACGTCTCTGGAAGTGAGAACAGGTTGGCATGTGTAAACTCAGCACTCAACATAAAAAGCTTAAGATTGGTTTATTTGTTTCAAACAGGAAAAAATTGTGAATTAAAAAAATATATATTATTATTTTTAAGATGTGATCTTATACAATTTGACTCTTAAATATTTATCTAACAGTATGTTCGTTATATTCCTAATGCATATGAAGATTAACTTTCATAAACACCACAATCAGTTGGGCTGCATTTAATAAACTTTTTATGGTATTTAAATTCTATGTACAGGATATGGATCTTTATTCTTGAAATACTGTGTGAAAAGAAATAAATCATAATAAATAAATAAATGCAATGTCATTTTTTGTGTATAAGCTTTTATTGAAACATTCTTTAATGAATCATATAGTTTTAGAATGTTTGCATGGACTAATATTAATTGAAATTTGGCAATATTTACTTATCCATCTTGTAAACACTTTAAACCTATTCTGCATGGTTTTGTTGCCAAAAATGTTTTGTTGCATGGCCTCCCTTAAAATATGGTATTAAAATGGAATTATAAAACGGATAGTTCTGGTCCTGGATGCTAATTGGTCAACAGCTGTGGTAAAATCATGATAAAGCATAGCTCTGTCCTCTTCACGGAACTTCTATTTGTATCATTCCACACTCATAGCTAGGGGTGCACCGATCGATCGGCCACTGATCGGAATCGGCCGATATTCATCTAAATCCGTGATTGGCGATTGGCCAATCGTGCCTAGATTGAGGGCCGATCTTTTCTGCAGCATGCAGGGAATCACACATACACTGCTCCTCTAATGAATGAGCGCTTGCTCAGCCCTTGAAGCATATAGTGTTGTCTCTGGAGGGTGAGTTGATGGCAATTCTAAGCATTCACGAATTTAAACTTTCAGACATGCTGTATTTCAGATGAATATGCTGAATGAATATTTGTTATAAAAACATGTAAGAATTACATGTGTATGAATATTAAGCTTCCCATTTTCTAAAGTCAATATGGTAGTTATTCTGGCTCGCTGCACTACTTTTACGGTGTGGGGCATAAACATAACTGCAGCATATATCTAGCATTTGTGTGGCAAAGGGCACTTTTTAAAAAATCAATCTTACTGTTAAAAAAATAGGATATCATATTGCCTCAAATTTCCTGATCGGTGCACTAGTAGTGCTTAATATGCAGGTGCTGCCTCTAATTTCACATAGCTACAGATATTTTGTTTATTTTAAGGCCAGTTTGGCCTGTAAAAGAGCAAATAAACATATTTTTGATGAACTCTTTCATTCTCTCTTGTCTGTTGCTTAATCAAAGTGCACTTAGCTTCACAGAGTGACAATTCTTTCAAAAATATGCAATATATTTAAGGAAAAATAAGATTTATATACACTACAAGCACTGATCCACCAACCTTCAAATTACTACCATGCAAAAATGGATGAACTACTTTGGCAGTGGATTGTTTGGTTAAGTCTAAAGATAATTGACAGGATGTCAGTTTCCTACAGGTGGAAAACAAGTGGTGATGACGAAGGTAAGCTTGCAAGCATCCAACTAGTGCATTTTTTCTTTTGATTATAACATGTAGCTAGCAAGTTTACACCAGAAACATTAGCTCGTTAAAATTATACTGTATATTAAAGATGCACTTGGAAGATGTTCAAATCAGTGTTCTTGGCTTGACACTATGGTAAGCCTACAATAATAAGTTATATTTTAAGCTGTTGAATTTGGTGGGAAATTACAGGTTTATGTAATTTATCCTTGTGTGTTGATGTCGTTCATAATCACCAAAAAGGAGGACCGGCTGCTGTGTCATTAATGTGCAGTTAGCATTTACATTGAGTTCTCCAGAATGCAGAAGAATGCAGCTTCTCCAGAATGTATCATGTTTGTACCCTGCATTTCCTCACAGAATATCACACCGGTCTCTCACCCCTGCTACAACAAACAACAACTCCAGTAAGTTATCATGGCATAACACATCAATACTTGCACTACATGCTACATGTCTATAATAGCTTCCTCCATCAACAGTGAGGAATTTACATGTGACAGATGTTGGGAAGTAGTTTGGCTGATGGGGAAGGTTAATGAGTTAGAATCGCGCATCTGAACGCTTATGGAGGTTAGTGAGAAAGAGAAGCTGGTAGATGCTCTTTCAGATGCAGCTAGTACAGTGAGTGTTACACACACACCAGTTCTGACTGTTGAGCCCTCGCAGTGGGGCAGTTGGGTAACTATTCAGCAGCATAGCCACAAGCCAAAGTGACACCACTATCACTTTCCTATATGCCTTCAAAACAGATACACCTCTCTCAGTAACTCACCCACTGAGGAGTCTGTTGAAAGTGCCCCAGTTATAAGAGATTCTGATTAAGGAATGTGAATCTAGAGACTCCAGCCACCTTAGTTGAATGCCAGAGCATCTGACATCACAACCAAATTGCTGGCTAAAGGTAAACATCCTTTTTCTTAGACTGCTATTCACATTGGCACTAATGACTTCCGGCTTTGCCAGTTGGAGATCATTAAAGATAATGTTAAAGGGGTGTTTGAACTGAGCAAAATCTATGTCAGACACTGTAATATGCTCCGGTCCCTTTCTTGCTTATCGCAGTGCCGAAGTTTATAATAGATTATCAGCACTGCATGGCTGGATGTCTCAGTGATGTCTGGTGCATAGCATAGGATTTATAGATAATTGGAAGAGTTTTTGTGGTAGACCTGACCTGTTAAAAAGAGATGGACTCCATCCCTCCCGGGAAGGTGCCGCTCTCTTATCTAGTAATTTGGCTCATAATCTTAATAGTGCTAGTGTTTGACTAACTGGGCCCAGGTCAGGAAGCAGGCAAACTGGCTTAATCAATCACCAGCTAGCTGCTTTGAACAGTCACTCAGGTCACATAAATCACAACACATAGAGACAGTGTCACCTAGATATCATCACACAGAGACTGTGTCTGTTCCCCGTAATGCCAAGCATAAAACCCTTTTCAAGTCAACAATAAACATTTTGATTGATATCAAACTAGAAAAGACAAGCAAAGTGATGAAAAGATTCTACTTAAATTTGGTCTGCTAAATATTAGACTTTTATCCAAAGCATAAATTGTTAATGAAATCATTACAGGTCATAGCCTTGACAAGCTCCGCATGACAGAAACCTGACTAAAATCAGATTAACATATCAGTTAAATGAATCTCCAACCCTCCGGTTATTGTTATAAACACGAGCCCTGCCCTAAAGGTCATGTCGGTGGAGTTACAATAATATACAGTGATGTTTTTGAAGTCACTCAGAGGACAGATACAAGTTTAAATCTTTTGAGGCGATGGTGCTTAATGTGGCATTATCAGATATATGTAAAGAAAATCCTGTTGCCTTTTGTTCTTGCTACTGTATACAGATCACCAGGGCCCTATACAGACTTCATTGGAGAATTTGCAAGTTCACGGTCTAATTTAATAGTTATGGTAGATAAAGCTTTGATTGTTTGATACTTCAACATTTTACAGGGGTTGTTGAAGGACCCAGTCAATTTACACCGAAGTTTCACTTACTGCCCTCTGGAGTAAACAGGTGGTACTACAAGCTTGCATTTCTCGGGAATCTCCCTTATTATAGTCCGGGGGCATGCGATAATTTTTTGTCAAATTAATGCATTAAATCGACAGCCCTAGAGAGGATCGATATTCTTGATACCACATCAGTCTCAGAAGTGTATCGATCTGCCCAACCCTACCGCGCACCTCGGTGTGCATGCGCACGATCAAGCGAATGGCAGTTATTTACACTTAACTTGGATGTTTACATGGATTTATACAGTTCTAAAAATGTACACTTAACAACTGATGTCATAAGAGCCCAGTTACAGAAAATAACCATCTCATTACACAGAAAAGCCCGTGTTAGAATTAGAGCTAAAACTTACCTCAGCATGCTGCCTTAAATTGGAGCTGTGATTTTAATCTTGAAATATTAGTCTTATCAGGCATTGCATGACGATTTTTCACTGTGAAGAGTTTGATGCTGCTGCACTGATGAATTTCAGTCTGTGACACCTGCTCAGCGCACGCCACTGTGTGAAATTCCGCTGTCGTAAATGTCCCATTCAATAATCTCTCAATAAATTACACATTAATTAGAATTAAACCCAGTAATGTAACGACAGTAACGCCACCCATTGTAAAGAAGTAAAAGTTTAAAATATTCATAAAAAAATGTACTTGAGTGAGAGTAAAAAGTACCCACTTTTAAACCTACTCTAAAAGTATTTTCCCCAAAAAGGTTACTTAAGTAACTGTAATGTGTTACTACCCACCTCTGCCTAGATGTTATGTTTAATAGCAATCTGTCTTTTGAAAAATACTTCTAGTGTCTGTAGAACCGCATTCTTCCACCTCTGAAATATTGCTAAACTACAACTTATGCTTTCTGTTTCAGATGCTGAAAAACTAATTCATGCATTCATAACCTCAAGATCAGATTATTGTAATGCACTGTAATGCACTATTAGTGTCCTAATAGCTCGATAAATAAGCTCCAGTTGGTTTAAAATGCAGCAGCCAGGGTGCTGACAAGAACAAAGAAATTTGATCAGCCCAACTTTATCATCATTACATTGGCTGCCTGTTAGGTTTCGAATTAATTTCAAAATTTTGCTAATTACATTCAAAGCTTTGAATGGTCTAGCCCCCAATACCTAAGCAATGTTTTATCATGCTATAATCCATCTCATTCACTACGATCACAAAATTCCAGCCTGTTGCTTTGACCTAGAATATCAAAGTCCACTCAAGGAGGTAGATCATTTTCCTATTTGGCTCATAATCTCTGGAATAGTCTTCCAAACCCATATAGGATTGAGATACAGTCTCTCAGTTTAAGTCTAGAGTAAAGAATAATTTCTTCAGCCAAGCATACACCTAGTTTATCCCTAAATACATAGTTATGCTGCATTAGTCAGGTCTGCCGGAACCAAAACACACTTCTCACATTCTCACACTACTTAAAAATTAAGCGAATGGCATCTACACTAATATTATTTATTCTATTTGATTCCCTGTCTCATCCACGGGACATCAATCCCAATGACCCTAGAGCATGCCAGATCCAGCTGACGGCCTGCTTGCTGTCCCACACCCACCGTCATCTATTGTTGTCTGATGACCAGGGCTGGACTGGTAATCTGGCATACCAGGCATTTTCCCGGTGTGCCAACACACTTTGGGGCCGATCAGGGGCAGACTGGCCATCGGGAGAAACGAGCGGGCCGGTGGGTCGGTCACGAAATAGTCTGAATGGTCTGCTATAAGATAAAATGAGCCACCGCGTTATGCAGAACGGACCACAAAATGGCGCCACGATATGCAGAAAAAAGGACAGCGAAAAAAAGGACTGCCCTTTTGCAACTTACAAATGAGGAGAAGAATAGATCATCCAACAAAAGGGCAGTAATCCAATAAATGCTGTAAGTCTCACAGAGGTTAGAGCAGAACACATAGCAAGGATTTAAAAAATAAATAAATAAAGCACATGAAGGTAGTGCTATGGTAGTGTATGATTAGGTTAAGTGTTCCTGAAAGAGATCTGTCTTTAGCTGTTTATCGAAAGAGGCTAAGGACACAGCCGCTCGCGTGGAATTAGGCAGGTCATTCCACCAGCGGGTACAGTCAAGGAAAAGGTACGGGACAGTGTTTTTGTGCCTCTATGAGATGGCACCACAAGGCGCCATTCACCTGCCGAATGCAGGCTTCTGGAGGGCACATAAGTCTGAAGTAGTGAGTTTAGATAGTGGGGTGCACTATAGAGCCAGTGCTTGTTCGGTTAGCAAGCATCAATGCATTGAACTTAAAGTGAGCAAATATTGGCAGCCAGTGCAATTTGATGAAAAGAGGCGTGATGTGCACACTCTTAGGCTCGTTGAAGACCACTGTTGCTGCCACATTCTGGACTAGTTGCAGAGGTTTGACAGTACATGCTGGAAGGCCTGCCAGTAGAGCATTGCAATAGTCCAGCCTGGATAGAACAAGAGCTTGTATGTGGAGATGTGTAGCATGCTCAGATAAGAAGGGCCGGATCTTCCTAATGTTGTACAAGGCAAATCTGCATGAGCAGGCAGTCATTGTGATGCGGTCCATTGTGATGTGGTTGTTGAAGTTCAATTGATTGTCGAACACAACCCTAAGATTCTGGCTGTCCTGGATGGTGTAATCATGGTAACCCTGGTAGCTAGCTGGTGAGACTTAGACACTTCTCCCCTCCAAGACACCATGAAAGACCCACCTGAGAGGTAAGACTTGAACCAGTGGAGTGCAGTTACTGTGATGCCCTTTGTTGTGAGGGTTGACAGGAGAATCTTGTGGTTTACGGTGTCAAAAGCAGCAGACAGATCGAGCAGAACGAGTATGGATGATTTGGATGCTGCTCTCGCCAGTCTCCGAGCTTCAGTAACTGACAGCAGGGCAGTCTTTGTAGAGTGTCTGCTTTTGAAGCCAGACTGGTTGCTATCTAGCAGGTTGTTCTGTTTTTAGAAAATACTTGGTTGAACATTACTTGTTCAAGTGTTTTGCAATGATAAGCAGGAGGGATACTGGTCTGTAGTTTTCGAAGAGTGCAGGGTTAAGAGTGGGTTTCAACATTCAATCCCTTGTTATGCTTTATCTCTTAGTCTATTAGTTTATTCCATATATATTACTTTAAATATAATACGCAAGGCTAACTGATATTGGCATTATATTCGATTTGTGTTGTTTCCCAATAGGTTTTTCTTTCTTCATTAATCAACATCCTATGGAGTTTGGTTTTCCTGGCAGCATCACCTTTGGCTTGCTCACTGGAGGTTAAAAGACTAATATACACTCACCTAAAGGATTATTAGGAACACCTGTTCAATTTCATATTAATGCAATTATCTAATCAACCAATCACATGGCAGTTGCTTCAATGCATTTAGGGGTGTGGTCCTGGTCAAGACAATCTCCTGAACTCCAAACTGAATGTCAGAATGGGAAAGAAAGGTGATTTAAGCAATTTTGAGCGTGGCATGGTTGTTGGTGCCAGACGGGCCGGTCTGAGTATTTCACAATATGCTCAGTTACTGGGATTTTCACGCACAACCATTTCTAGGGTTTACAAAGAATGGTGTGAAAAGGGAAAAACATCCAGTATACGACAGTCCTGTGGGCGAAAATGCCTTGTTGATGCTAGAGGTCAGAGGAGAATGGGCCGACTGATTCAAGCTGATAGAAGAGCAACTTTGACTGAAATAACCACTCGTTACAACCGAGGTATGCAGCAAAGCATTTGTGAAGCCACAACACGCACAACCTTGAGGCGGATGGGCTACAACAGCAGAAGACCCCACCGGGTACCACTCATCTCCACTACAAATAGGAAAAAGAGGCTACAATTTGCAAGAGCTTACCAAAATTGGACAGTTGAAGACTGGAAAAATGTTGCCTGGTCTGATGAGTCTCGATTTCTGTTGAGACATTCAGATGGTAGAGTCAGAATTTGGTGTAAACAGAATGAGAACATGGATCCATCATGCCTTGTTACCACTGTGCAGGCTGGTGGTGGTGGTGTAATGGTGTGGGGGATGTTTTCTTCGCACACTTTAGGCCCCTTAGTGCCAATTGGGCATCGTTTAAATGCCACGGCCTACCTGAGCATTGTTTCTGACCATGTCCATCCCTTTATACCCACCATGTACCCATCCTCTGATGGCTACTTCCAGCAGGATAATGCACCATGTCACAAAGCTCGAATCATTTCAAATTGGTTTCTTGAACATGACAATGAGTTCACTGTACTAAAATGGCCCCCACAGTCACCAGATCTCAACCCAATAGAGCATCTTTGGGATGTGGTGGAACGGGAGCTTCGTGCCCTGGATGTGCATCCCACAAATCTCCATCAACTGCAAGATGCTATCCTATCAATATGGGCCAACATTTCTAAAGAATGCTTTCAGCACCTTGTTGAATCAATGCCACGTAGAATTAAGGCAGTTCTGAAGGCAAAAGGGGGTCAAACACAGTATTAGTATGGTGTTCCTAATAATCCTTTAGGTGAGTGTATTTTATTCATAAATTCTACTTATGTCTTTTTGTGTTACAGATTTACATATACATTTTTTACTATCTCTGCTTTGAAACAAAGTTTTGTGAAAAGCACTATACAAATAAAACTGACTTGACTTGATAGTGATGTACACTTCCCTGTGCCATTTGCATTGCCCTTCCAACTGAACATACAGTATACAGCATGCTCCCTTCAGATTGGAATATCACTTAAAGGAATAGTTCACCAAAAAAATATTTTCTCTTATTGTTTACTCACCCTTATGCTACCTCAAACTCGTATGACTTTCTTCTATGGAACACAAAGATATTTTTATAGATGTATGAATTTCTAGTCCTCATCTAACAAATTGTTCACAAAATATTTATAAAAAACATAATTGACACATATACCATGGCAATACCAAGCAAATAAAAAATAATTTATATGGTCATTCTTAGAGACTTTGGGTGGGTGGGGTTTGGCAGAGGACTCCATCAAGACCATAGTTTTGCTTATGCATTTTAAAAAATGTATCCCACTTGTGAAATTGCTTCAATTTTGGATTTTTTTTTAATTTTAACACTTTATTTTTCCATTTCAAATGATATAATCTGCTTGAGAGATTGTTGTTTTCACATTAGTCTTTGATTCAGACATTTTTCAACCAAACAACATAAATTTACAATGAAGTCAAAGGATTTTCAATACATATTTTATTTTGCTTTATTTAATTTTGTTCAAACAAAGTGTGGTTCCTACATATATACATTTCTACATGAAAAAATAACAAGGAAACACTCAAACACACAATCTGCAAATGGTTAAGAGTACTTTCAGATAACTGATTAAATAATATTTAATCCTTTTAGTGATAGTCTTTTAGGTTTAAATGCAGTGGTCCTTGTAATGCAAACTGTATGTGTGGTAAATATTGTTAAACACATTTGTCCCATATATGTTTATCATTTATTAGTTAACTTTCCAAAATGGAATTGATGTCTGCCGTGGTGCCACACCATCAGAACAGAGAATATACCAACCACCTGCTTTACAACAGACAGTTGTGAGCTTCAAACAGACAAAACAAAATTCTTTACTGCATCTTGGACATACAATGTTTTTACATTTCTCTGTGTTGTGTGTAATCAGTATGCCACAAGTTGGACAAGCACGAACAGCTGGACATTCAATATTTCCAGCACTTTTTAAAATAATATTTGCACAATCTCTCAGTAAATCCAGATCTTTGCTGCTGCATCCGTCATTGTCACATCGATCAGAGCGAGGACGGTTTCCTTTCCATTCTTTCTGACATTGCCAGCAGAACTCAAAGGTTTTCCCATTTTTAGCAGAACACACTGTGCATTTGACACAGATATTAGAGGAGTCGGCTCTCTCGATGAACCAGTTACAACTAGGACACTAGAAAAGATTTCAAAGTGATTCAATTATAAGACCAAAACTGATGTTATTCAGAATTAAAAAACTATAAGGCATCTACTTACATTCTTGATGTCTACTATCTTTCTTGTAGCGTTGTTGGCAAGTGTTTCCTCAAAGTATTGTTGCTCTTCAAGTGTAAGTTTGGCTAGATTACGGATTTCAGTGTAAGACCATTGTTTATCACACAAAGGGCACCTCAGATCCGCTTTTCCCTGCAATTCATTATTTTGATAATCGTGTACTGATTTTTGAAGGTTATGGCATTAAAATAAGCATTTAGTGTTTAAATAAAAACTGCTTGGATTAAAAAAATACACTTGCCTCGTTCAGCTGTATTCTACAGTAGTCTGTGAGTGTCTGCGGACCAGTGACATGCCCACAGGATAATACCGCTCTTAAAATGTCTGGTTCATCGTCATATGGATCTGATGGGAAATTGAAAATAACAAAAAAAAAAAAAACAAAAGGGTCATTTTTTGCTCCTTTTATGTCTAGTCTCTGTTGGTCACCACCAATATTTCCTACAGACCTATTTCAAAGTCTCATTTGGCTAAAGTATGCCCTTTGGCTTCATTATAGCTTACTTTTAACAAAGAACAAAAAATTATTATTGTTTTCACAAATTGCCTCGAGTAGGCAATCGTGTTACATTAAAACAACGTTTTTAAACCAAAATGTAAAAAGTGACTTTATTGTTTGTTACATAAACGTTGTAAATATGTTGAAGGAATATTCATAATGTTGATTATCACAAAAAAATATTTCGACTCGGCCCTCGTTTTCTTTAAAAAAATGGACAAAATCAAGGTTACAATGGAAGTGAGGGGGCAAATGTTTGGAGAATTTAAAGCTTACAATTTTATAAAAGCATTTACATACATACATTTTTCAATTAAAACAAGTGTATGGAACTATTTGTGCTGTAATTAGGGGTCCAAGCACTGAAGGTGCAGGAACCCCATTGTATTTTTTCAGATTTTCTAATTATTTTTCCATTAGGGGTCCAAACACAGAGGAACCTTTTTAACCATATGTCACACTATATTTATTTGTGATATTTCATAAAATCTACTTTTGCGAACTAGTTCTAAGCTGTT
This sequence comes from Moxostoma hubbsi, assembly GCA_032164185.1. Taxonomy (NCBI): domain Eukaryota; kingdom Metazoa; phylum Chordata; class Actinopteri; order Cypriniformes; family Catostomidae; genus Moxostoma; species Moxostoma hubbsi. The sequence goes on from JAVLUX010000040.1 coordinate 3,398,071, forward strand.
TGACCGAGCGGAACCAAACCAGTGCAGAAAAATGTGTTGGAGTCCCATTATCAATAATTATCTAAAACATGTTGAATTTTCAATTCAGGATGGCCAATTTTACTTAAATGGCTATAACTAATGAACGGAAATAGATATCTTCACCAAACTTGACATACTAAAGTAGGAGATCATTCTGATGACACAAACATGATTGATGTATTGAGGTCGTGACCACAGATATAGATCGCGATTGGCTGTTTGGTGACGCTATACTTTGAAAAAAATAGAAAATGGCTCTATGACAGCGTTGCCCCGATTGACTTGAAATTCTGTGTGTTGCCTCTTTGTCCAGCACCCCATTAATACCTAAGAGGACATTTGCATATCTAAAAAAATATGGCCGCCAACAGCCAATTAATAATCAGATGCTTTTAGACAAGGTTAGAATTGGCCGATCAAAACAAAACTTCATGGGCTTATTCAACTCTGGGTCACAGACATCTGTATGAATTTTTAAACAAAATCAACCACCAGGAGGCACTATCACATTTATCAAGCACTGAAATGGCTTTTTGTCTCGCAGTGTTTACCAAATACACTAGTAGCTAGATAGGTTTCCTCACCCTGAAGAACTATTGCTATCAATCAAATTGTTGTTTTCGCATCAATCATTTGAAAAACCTACTTTTGCAAACTAGTCTTAGGTTTTTTGTGAGATCAAAATGAAACCAGATTAGAAAGATTCTTTGGAGTTTCTACATCAGTAATTATCAAAAACATGTTGAACTTGCATGGCTACAGTAGACCAATGAAATATTGTGGGTGGAGCCTAAAACACCTGGTGGTGCTATAATCATAATAATACAAATTCTACAAATGGCTCTAACTATGGAACCGTTGGTCTAAATAACTTGAAAATGCATGCAGTGTGTTTGTACAAGGTTCCAACTAGGTCTCTGAGGAAATCTGCATATCTTGAAAAAACATGGTTGTCATTGATCAATCAACTTTTACAAGCTATCTGAACTAGTACTATGCCATTCACCTGATCAAAACCAAATCAGTGCAGAATGGTCCTCTGGAGAACAGGGCCGGGTCGTGATCATACACACCCAGTCCCTTATAAGACTAATTAAGCCTCCGAGAGGGATAAAGGCTGACTGCGGATGGTGGTGTGAGAGAGAGAGAGTTTACGGGCAGCTGACCATCATGTGTGTGTTTGTGTCTTAATGTAAGTTTTTCATTAAAATATGATTTATATTGTCAAGCCGGTTCTTGCCTCCTCCTTGCCCATCTATACCTTTACACATGGTTTAGATCTTATTTAGCAGACCACTACCACTTTGTCTATGTAAATGAGGAATTGTCAAACTAAATACAAGTTAAGCAAGGAGTGCCACAGGGATCAGTTTTAGGACCTCTGCTTTTCTCCTTTTATATGCTGGGAGATATATCAGGAATGGTGGAATAAGTTTCCACTGTTATGCCGATGATACCCAACTTTATATTTCTTCAAAACCTGATGAAATTTCACAATTCTCCTAATTAGCAGAGTATATCAATGAAATAAAAGATTGGATGGCCAGAATTTTCCTTTTACTCAATTCCGACAAAACAGAGGTACTAATTATTGGACCAAAAACCTCTAAAAACAAGCTGCTAAAATATAATTTGACTCTTGATGGATGTACTGTTACATCATCTTCTTCAGTAAATAACTTAAGTGTTATATTTGATACCAATCTGTCCTTTGAAAATCAAATGACCAATGTTTGTAGAACAGCATTCATCCACCTAAGAAATATTGCTAAATTACGGCACATGCTCTCTGTTGCTGATGCCAAAAACGAATTAATGCGCTCATGACCTCAAGACTAGACTATTGTAATGCATCACTGATAGGATGTCCAGCAAGATCAATAAATAAACTTAAATTGGTTCAAAACGCAGCAGCCAGAGTGTTGACGAGAACCAAGAAACATGATCATATTAGCACCATTTTATCATAGTTACATTGCCTACCAGTTAAATTTCGTATTAATTTTAAAATTGTTAACTACATACAAAGATTTGAATGGTCTAGCTCCGCAGTATCTTAAGTGACCTTCTACGCTAGAATATAAAAATCCACAAAAGGTAGATCCTTTTCATATTTGGCTCCTAAACTATGGAATAGTCTCCCTAACAGTGTTCGGAACGCAGACTCACTCATTTTAAGTCTAGACTAAAGACTCGTCTATTTAGCCAGACATACACCTAATTTATCCTCCAACCCACAATTGGGCTGGTTTAGTTAGACCTGCCGGAATCAGAAATCTATAAATTGAATGGGATCTATGCTAATTTTATTCTATTTGTATCCCTGTCTCAACCTCGGGACTCCAATCCTGAGACCAGAACTGGCTGGATTCAGCACCATTCCTGCTTCGTGTTGGACTCCACTTCTAAATGCAGCCGGTGCCAGCCAAACATCACTTCAGTCTATTACGATGGAGTTCAGAGGGTGGACTAATACCAACTCCACCCACAAGACATTGGATACATCATATGCCACTGCCTGAACCTTGGACCTTGGATAGACCTCACCGATATGACCTACCGGCTGAACTGCGATGCACCTCACTGATCTCTGCCTGCATCACCTCAGACTAATGATGGACTACAAACTAATTGCCAACAAAACCTTTCATCAGCCAACTAACAAAGGACAATTGCATCCATGTGAACTGATATATATAGCTGTTATATAGCAGTTTGTGAATGTAAATATGCAAAAAAGTGCACAAAATATGGAGTTATTGATGCCCAAAAGAAAGAACCGATTCTGAACACCTGTAACAAGTTATTAGTAATTCCAGACTTACTTCCTGTACTAACCTATGTAATTTTGTAAAAAAAAAACAAACAAAAAAACGCCATTGGTCCGTTTACATGTACAGCCAGTGCACGCTGTTAGCCTCTGCTAACCGGCTAACTCATATTAATGTCAAACTACATATAAACGTATCATTGAGAAATGTCCTGTTCTCGTTGTGCTTGCGATGGTGGTTCGGGTTGATCTTCCGATGCATCACTAACAGACTCGGGCTCAAATTGGTAAGGTAAAACAGAAATGTTTTCAGACGGAGCTGGAACTCGGATATGATGTGGGCGTTTCCTTTCCGACACGCTCTGTAAGCGGTAGACCAATCACAACAGACTGGGACATGTGACCAATAAGAGCAGAGCAGGCTCTTGAAAGGAGGAGTTTAGAATGAATCCTTTAGAACAGATCATTGAAGGAGTCGTTTTTGGGGAAAGAAAAGTAATGCTGCAATTTAAATTATGTGTTTTTTGTATCTATCTATTGTATGAGACCTTTAAAACAAAATCAGGCATGTTTAAAAACCATAATAGGTATGCTTTAATCCAGGATGGCCTTCAAAGACATTATCAAAATCTAACAAAATAAAACAAAATCGATGTTTAAACACTGACCCTTAACAATTACTTTGTTTAATAATTTTAAACCATGACTTGCACTATACATAAGTAATATTGTCATTATATTCATGATGTTAGTCTGAGGGGATCTGGCCCCCACAGTGAGTCGGGTTTCTCCCAAGGTTATTTTTCTCCATTAATCAACATCTTGTGGAGTTTTGTGTTCCTTGCCACAGTCGCCTTCAGCTTGCTCACTGGGGTTATAAATACAATAATTATTAAACACAATTCAAAATAATTGTATCAAACTACACAATGATTACTCTATGACATTGTAGATATTGCCGTTTAATTTTCTGTTAATACATGATTTTCTGTAAAGCCGTTTTTAAACCATGTGTGTTGTGAAAGGTACTATACAAATAAAAATGACTTGACATACAAAAAATATTGCACAACTTTGCCTCTTGGTGGCGCTATAATAATTGAAAAAAAAATAAAAATGGCTCTAACTATGAAATTTTGCATGCAGTGTCTTTGTACAATGTGCCATCAAGGTCTATGAGGTCAGTCGCATATCTTTAAAAACATGGCCGCCATCGACCAATCAGCTTTCAGCAGCTTTTATATAGGGCCAATCGGAACTAAACTTGGTAGGCCTATTTGTCTCTTGGTCCAAGAAGTCTGTAAAATTTACAAATATTGGCCACCGGGAGGCGCTATGGCATTTTACATGCATGTAAATTGTTGTATATACTACTTTTTCACAAAGAAACACTTTATACATTTCATAATGTAGATCTCTTCATTCTGAACATTTTAGCCTCAAGCACCATTGGTGGGGAAAAAAACATTAAATACTTTTTCAAAACTAGTCATAGACCATTCACCCAATCGGAACCCAACCACTGCAGAAAGATTCAGCAGAGTCCCATTGCAAAAAGTTATCAAAGGAATTTTGAACTTTTCATTGTCAAACGGTATGCCAAAACATACATAGAGGGCATGGCCACTTTTTCTAAAACGGTTATACATTTTGAATGGATTGAGATATTATCACCAAATCTGGTACACTTATGTATGGGGTCATTCTGAGGACACACGCCTCTGCCTCTTGTTGGTGCTATAATAATATGAAAATGTCTCTAACTATAGAACCGTTGGTCCGATTGACTTTTGCATGCAGTTTCTTTGCTGAAGGTGACATCAAGGTCTACGAGGACAGTTGCATATCTTGAGAAACATGGCCACCATTGACAAATGCACTATTAGCAGCTATTCGAACTAGTCCTAGGCCATTTGCCTGATCGGAACCATCCAGTGCAGAAATATTCAACAGAGTTCCAATATGAAGTTGTCAAAGAAATTGATTTATCGTCAAATGGTTCGCCAAAACAAAAAATGGACGTGGCCACTTTTACTAAAATGGTTATAACTTTTGAACAGATTGACATCTATCAATTTGCTTCGAAAAATGTGGATTCGACCACTGGAGTCGTATGGATTAATTTTATGCTGCCTTTATGTGCTTTTTACAGCTTTTGGTACCAATTTTCAACAAATTTAGTGTAGGCACGATCTATTCTGTCAATTTGTATTATCTGGCATCCATTGGATCATTTCTAGGTATATTGATTATGTCTTCAGATGTGCTTGGGACCCCGATGATTGCCGCTTGTGGTGGTTATATTGTTGTTTTTATGGTTGTTTTAGAGTTTTGACTCATTGTTGACATTAATTTATCATTACAACTAAGCTGTTAAAATTGTATCTAACTTTCGACAGATGCAGTTAGTGCCGTTAAGCGATTTTATCACACTAAAGTCATGTTAACATACACATTTATGCTATGTGGCTAATACTTCTAACACAGTGAGATTTTAACGTTTAAAGATGGGCCCTATTCACTTCCCTTGTGAGTTCAGCTTTGCTATTTGTGTCATTCATTGTGTGACCGTCAAAGAAACGTTTTCTACATCTCATGTAACCACATCAGTTATAAAGGATTTAATTTGCTTTATCGGTGTAAATAATATCTATGTAAATGTAATATGTAAATTCCACAAACAGACTCTTGTGTGTTGAAAGGGATATTTTTATGAACATTCCATATTTGTTGTTATGTCATAATATCAAATGGTTAAATAGTTTGATATGAAACAAAAATATATATTTTTTTAATTCTGCGTTGTGCTAGGCAAAGAAAACCAAAATCATTCATGCATTTCCAAGTTGATTTGACTTGAAAATGTGATTTGCACGGAGAGTTTAATGGGTATTGTCGCGAATGTCAAATATAAAACCACATTTTCCGCACTTCTCTACCTTCAAACATTCAACAAAATGTTGGAATAAACTCACCAATATCGCTGCTCTTTTTCACGAGGTTAATGTCGAGGTTACGGTCACTTATTTCATAACGTTTTTCGACACCTGACATCCTGGAAGAATAAGAAAAATCCCAAACAACTCCAGTTTATATCTTCGTACGATTTTGACGACACACCAATCAGAGGATACTTTCGTTTATCATTCTCCGAACAGGATTACGGGAAATCACGTGGTTGATCTGGAAGACGAGTTCACTTTAGAAGATAAAAACAAAAGTACTCCTTGAAGAATTCAACTTTCCATTGGAAGAATATAAAAGTGAATGATGGGAGGAAAACAAAAGACTTTTGGATGGATGAGTGTGCACACCTTCTGACAGTCCTGAAAAAAGATAACACAGTTTAAAAGTCAAGATATAGCCTTAAAAGAGTGGTGAACCTTGGTTTCATTTGATTCCTGTCAATCAGAGCCAGTGACCGAAACTGGAATGTGATGTGTAAAATTGTGGTTTTAAATTATTATTAGTTTAGCAACTTGATTCACTCACACAAGAAATTAATCATTTCACCTTAAACATTTCATTTTGATAAACGGGGCGAAAATGTGTTAATGTGATACAATTATATTTAAAATCTTATTTTCTTCAAAATCTCTTTCAATCTCTGAAAGTATCCCGTTTTATCTCCATTGCAGTCGTACGGTTGAATGTGTGTTTCTACTGACTCGTGCATTAACATTACCATGAACCCCAAACACCTGAGAATGAATCAAGTTGCTAAACTACTAATAATTAAAACCGTTAAATGTCAAATTAGACCATCAGTTTATCAAATATATATTTCAATAAAAATCATCCCATCGGTGGAACCGGGGAGCGATACTATTGGTGATTCCTCACCCCTTTGGGATGAGCATTTTACACCGGCGTAACTGTCTCACTCATGTCTAGACAGACCAACAATTTTAAACTAAAAAAGTAATGCCATATGAAACCTATGTAACCTGATTTTGTCTTGATTAAATGTTTGCAAACCCTTACATAAATAAAAAATGTATAATTCAACTATATAAAAACAGAGAAAGCATTAAAAGCAGATTACATGTTTATAGTGGCACCTGGCGGCCAACGTTGGTACCGCATGCATTTATTTGAAGAGAGAAATTTTTAGGGGGGGGGGGGGGGGGGGGGGGGGGTTTGAGTGTTTGAAAAGAGAAAAAAATCATTTTTTTCCCCACCTTGTGGTTCAGAACTTCCGTAAAGGATAATCAAAACATAAAATATTATTTTTAAGTCATATACAAGCCTATCTAAAATACTAAATAGTTGATTTATTATATTATTCTAATAATCAAGTATTAATGTGTCACGCTGCGATGGGTGTCGAGTCATTTTATCTTTATCTAAATATTCTAAAGCTTCACTTCACTGTTCCCCATCGCGAAGCACCGGGCTGCTCTTGTCCCAGTACAAGCCCCAGGCTCACAGGCTGAACTCCCGGATCTCCTCCGGACCGCAGACCGTCTCTTGCGGCTTCGAGCCGACCGCGGACAGCCTGCACGCCGGCAACCTGCTCACTATCGTCGGCCTGAGAGTGACTCTCGTGGAGCGTGGAGTAAACTGGGCCGGGTGACAGTGCTGAACAATTCCAGCTTGTATTTTGTCGGAGGTTGGCAGGTAGATAGATGGGCACCTTCTCTCAGCAGACAGCGTTCAGTCGCGGCTAAATGGGGCAGAGGGCATGAGAACCTACACCAGCTCTTCCAGGCCTTTGATTTCCACCAGCTGCATCAGTTACACGGGTGTAGAATACAGCTGGGCGGAACAGATCAACTTGGGAACATCAGGAGTGGACATGAATTCATACACAAGTGAACAGTGAACAGTGAGCCGACCAGTTCTCGCTTTGATTCGCAATTTAAATTAAAACGCGTTTGATTTGTTTATTGTGCGCCTGACGTTTGCTCATATGAAGTTCTGCACCGGTGTCGGTGTTGTGCTTAATATAATTATTATTTGACCGGTAGGGTGGTCATTTTTTAAGTCATGGAAGGAAGGATTCTTCTTAATTGTATATGATAATATCGGCTGTGGGCTAATCCCCGGATGAGGAGTGGGGGGATCACCAAACTAGATTGCACAGCCTCGGGGCACCCATATTACAGGGACAATCCCCCCGGAGCAACCTGGAGTTAAGTGTCTTACTCAAGGACACAATGCCCCTGGGCACTGGCCCCATTGGTCAGTCGGTAATCCGTCACTGTTCCCAGCCAATCACATGTAAGCGTTGCTTTATAAGTCTGCTTAAGATCTATCACATTGCTGTTTCAGTGTGCTAACACTGCAACCTCCTCCACCCCACCACCACCTGTTGAGTCCCGTCCTGCACGGGGGTAGGCTCCTCGCCCCTGCCTCCTATCTCCGGTAGGATATGATGGTTCTGAGTACAACTCCTTCGGTCCGCAGGTAAAGCAGTCTTTTGTAATGTGTGCCTAACAATGAATTGCAAAGGGGCAGGAAGTTCCTGTTAAATTAAAAAGCTTTTTATGACATATTGACATTTCATTGTGTAGGATCAATGTTTGTTTCTATCTTATGAAAGGAAAGAAACATTTGCAATTCTTTTTAAAAAATAAAATAAAAAAAGCATCTATTTTACATTTATGCATTTGGCAGACGCTTTTATCCAAAGCGACTTACAGAGCCCATATTACAGGGACAATCCCCCCGGAACAACCTGGAGTTAAGTGTCTTACTCAAGGACACAATGGTGGTGGCTGTGGGGATCGAACCAGTGACTTTCTGATTAGTAGCCCTGTGCTCTAGCCACACCACCACCACTCAGCTCAATTGACAGCATTTGTGGCAACCACAAAAAAAAAAAAAAAATCTGTTTATCACTCTTTTTTAAAAAAAGAAAATAATCTGGGTCACAGTGAGACACTTCCAATGGAAGTCAATGGGGTTTAATCTGTAAACATTAAAATAATCACTGTTTCAAAAGTATAGACACAAGACGTAAACAATGTGTGTGTTAACACGATTTTACTGTCATAAAATCACTTACTAACTGCTGTGTAAAGAAATATAAAATGTACATCTGCGGTGCCATGATGACGTAATGCTGTAAACCCTAAAACGATGATTTAAACAAATTTACAGCTCAAATAATACACAGGTTTTAACTAAGGGTGCTCCGATCGATCGACCGCCGATCGTTATCGACCGATAATCGTTTTAAATAGTTTGATCGGTGGTCTCTTTAAAGGCCGATCAGAAAAGCCAATCAAATGATGCAAAACTCGTGAGACAATTTTTCTACGAAAAATGGCTTCCCTATATTCAGTGGTCAGGCAGTTCTACCAGGTGTCTGAAAAAGACAATAAATTTGCAATTTGCAATGTGTGTGCCAAGGAAATCCCACGAGGCGGAAAGCACCAAAAACATTTCAACACCACCAACCTCATCAGACATTTAAAGGTTAGTCACATAAAGGAATATGAGCGATTTTCAAAGCTAGCTAGCACTAAGGCAGAGAGAGAGCGGGACCGTTTAGCAGCTCAGGCGCCACTCACTCAGCTGTCGGTAACAGAGACATTGCAACGACATCAACCCTACAGCAATGACTGCAAAAAACAAAAAGAAATATCAGTCAAAATAATGGAATTCATATGCCTTGATCATCAGCCGCTGTCTATTGTGGAAGACGAAGGTTTCCGGCGACTCATGTCGTACTTGGATTCACGCTACACTCTGCCAGGGCGTAAATATTTCACTGACGTATGCCTGCCGCAGTTATACCAAACAGTGTTTACGCATGTTGACAGCCTTATGAAGGACAACATCACTTCAATCAGTTTCACGAGTGACATTTGGAGTTCGAGTGTATGTCCCATGTCCATGTTGAGCCTAACTGTGCAGTTTATTAATCAAAACTTCAAACTACAAAAAGTTGTTCTTCATTCTCAAGAGTTTTCAGGGTCACACACCGCGGAGGCTCTTGCTGCCGCATTCAGCAACATGTTTCGAGCATGGGGAATCCCGAAGGAAAAAGTGCACGTTATTCTAAGGGATAATGCCAAGAACATGGTAAAGGCCATGAGGGATGCTGACCTACCCAGTCTGCCGTGCATGGCTCATACACTCCAGCTCGCCGTGACCGATGGAGTTTTGTCACAACGCAGCATCGCTGATATAATAGCCTCGGGAAGACGCATAGTCGGTCATTTCAAACACTCCCAGCTGGCCTACTCCCGACTTCAAAGTATTCAGAAACAACTTGGCCAGCCTATCAAGAGACTACAGCAAGATGTACCTACCAGGTGGAACAGTACTGTATATATGCTACAGAGTCTGCTGGAACAGAAACGGGCCCTTTGTGCTTATGGAGCTGACTATGACTTGCCTTCCATGTTCACCGGTAGCCAGTGGAAATTGGTGGAAAATATGATTTCTCTACTCGCCCCATTTGAAGAGCTGACACAACAGATCAGCTCATCAACCGCATCGGCTGCGGATGTTATACCATCCATCAGAGCTTTAACTCGCCTTCTTGAGAAATCGGCAGAGACTGACCATGGTGTAAAAACTTCGAAAGCCACGTTGTTGGAAGCGGTCCAGAACAGATTCAGTGACATTGAATCCGAGCGCCTTTATACCATCGCTACATTGCTCGATCCGAGGTGAGAAAACTTAATTCACACATTCGTGTGTTTTGTGTGTCGCTGTCAGAGCGAATTAAATAGCAGTCGAGAAAGAAGTGAAATGAGTATTGAAAACATTTAAATTCAGAATCGATATAAATTGAAAAATTATTATTTTTGACAACTCTAGTATGGCTCCCCAATTCATATCGCAAGAATATCTAGCTTGGCCTAAATGATTGATAAAAGGAGCTTTTGCTGAAATGAATACAGTGTTGTTGTACTATTCTATTGTGTAGGCATTAGGCTGGTTGGCATTTCCTTTAAATACAGCTAAATGTGCTGTAAAAATAAGTATTTGGAATAGTTTATAATAAGACTACAGAATAAAAATGCTAATTTGGAGTATGCTATGGGGCCAAGACTATGATTAATCACAACAAGAGCCAAGCATAACCTACGAAATGCATTAAACAATAGAACATTTCTTATAATCCATTTTATTTTTTCTTATAATTTCTCTGCAGTTAAAATATTTCATTTCTAGAATGGAGCAACTGTAACACAATTTCCCATCAGGGATCAATAAAGTATTTCTGATTCTGATTTTTTAAAATAAATAAATTATTCATGTTTTGTTTTTCTTGTTAATAAAAAGGTATAAAGACCGATATTTCCCTGACGCACTCAAGCCCCAGATACGTGGGCTGCTTTCTGATGTCCTGGGCACTGGATTGGCACAGCAGAATGGTGAGGCGAGTCTGGCAGTGAGCGGCTCCGAGCCCCCAGAGAAAGTACCACGAGCTGGCTCCTTGCATGCCATGTATGCAGAGTTGTTGGATGAAGATGGGGAACATGGTGGCGGTGACATCAGCAGCTCAACAACATCACAGATGAACCTCTACCTATCGGAGCCAGTGATGCCGCGGAGCGGACAGCTGCTTGTATTTTGGCAGGACAATAAAAGCCGTTTTCCCGCTCTCGCACAAGCAGCACGAGCCTACCTCTGTGCACCATGCACAAGTGTAGATAGCGAGCGACTTTTTAGCACAGCAGGGAATATTGTAGATGAGAAGAGGAACAAGCTGTCTGCCAAAAATGCAGAGATGCTTATATTTATAAAGAAAAACCTGCCATTGATGCTTAAGTAACCATTGGAGAATCTACTAATCGCTATCCCCCACACTCTCCCTCTCTCTATTTCTCTCTAAAAGGCCACAAAATCTGCCTGAGCTTTCCAGAACAAAAAGTGGCTACTCTAGAGTTTATCATTGACTCATGATGCAAAAGCCATCATGACAGTGCAGCTGTGGTTCTGTTAGTGTCAGCTGCATTTCTTGACATCCCAAGAGATTTGAACTTACAATGGGCCTGGCTTGTTAGGCCTGTCCTAAGAAGTGAGATAAAGTGAGGTAAATTTATTTATTTATTTTTCTCCCTCTTGCTGTGTACTTTATTGCCCGTGATACTTTATCCCCTAAATGCAGAGATAAATTGAGGGCTGACTGACTTTAAACAATATTTTGGCTATAGCCTTTGTTGAAGTAATTTTATAAAGACTCTGTTCTGTTTTTGTTATTTATTCCACAGGAAAGCTATATTTGTTAAGCTCTAAGCTGTTTTCAATAACATAGGCAGCTATGGTTTAAGTTGTGTCTAAGAGAGGGAGTGGAATATGTTGCACATGTTTCCTATGTTTCCTGTCAAGAAATAAACAGTTGTCAGCTCATGATACTTTATCATCTTTTAATTTTAATACTTAATATACATTGTTGTTAAGAATAGTTAAATAAATAAATAAATAAATAAATAATGCTACATGACAAATAGAAGGCAATAGACCCTGTGATCGGTGATCGGTATCGGCCAATACTGATTCCAGCAATCGGTGATCGGCCCCAAAAATCCTGATCGGAGCACCCTTAGTTTTAACAGAAGAAACACACAGATGAGCCAGTGCTCTGTGCCACAGCAATATTCAGTGACACTGAACTCCAGGTGCCGTTCCCAGAGGCTCCGTTCCTTGAGGTTTTCCTGGATCCAGGGACAGCGGTGCTGGACGCCTGCAGAAGGGCACAAGCCATTCCTGAGGGGCTACGCGGTTGAGAGCGTTTGCGTTACTCAGAAAGTCAACTCATATAATTTGCTTAGTTTAATATGATTCTTCACCTCTTGTCAAGGGATCAGATGATAAAGGATAAAGAATGGGGGTGTTTGGAACGACCACCAGAGGGCAGCAAATCCCAAACAAGTTCTGGTCTCGGGACAGCACATCCTCTCTAATGGACTCAGCCTGATCAGAGGAGGCACGAGAAACTTTTACATCCTCAAGTGGCTTAGTACGGATGCCCTGAACCGCACGGCGGGAAAAAAATGGTGAAAAATTAAATAAATAGTGTCTCAGTTCCTTCCTGAGCCGAAGTCTCGAAATGATTTTTCTCTCTTAAATTATTTTTCTCTCTTCAAATAAATGCATGCAGTACCAACCTTGGCCACCAGGTGCCACTATAAACATGTAATCTGCTTTTAATGCTTTCTCTGTTGCTATATGTGCAGACTTTAATAGTGAAATTTTATTATAATAATATATTTATTCATATAAGTTGTCTATGCTTTTGAGTTTGAAGAATGTCAAATTAATATCCAAATATTGTTGGTCTGTCTAGACATGAGTGAGACAGTTACGCCGGTGTAAAATGCTCATCCCAAAGGGGTGAGGAATCACCAATAGTATCGCTCCCCGGTTCCACCGATGGGATGATTTTTATTGAAATATATATTTGATAAACTGATGGTCTAATTTGACATTTAACGGTTTTAATTATTAGTAGTTTAGCAACTTGATTCATTCTCAGGTGTTTGGGGTTCATGGTAATGTTAATGCACGAGTCAGTAGAAACACACATTCAACCGTACGACTGCAATGGAGATAAAACGGGATACTTTCAGAGATTGAAAGAGACTTTTAAGAAAATACGTTTTTAAATATAATTGTATCACAATAACACATTTTCGCCCTGTTTATCAAAATGAAATGTTTAAGGTGAAATAATTAAGAGAAACGTTAAAAACAGAAGATTACATGTTTACTGATAGTGGCACCTGGTGGCCAAAGTTGGTACTGCATTTTTTTTCTTCTTTTTTTTAATAAAAAATACAATTTTGAAGAAACAAATTTTTTTTTAAGAGAAAAACTTTTTTTGAAGACAGAAAAAAAAAATTAAGACACGTTTTTATTTTATTTTTTCACCGTTTTTTTTCTCTTCACCTTGCAGTTCAGGGCTTCTCTAGGTTAGCATGTGATTTTACAACTTAACCAACGGATCTCAGGCCCCTAGCTAGCCTAGTGGATGGGGGGACCTTTTTGCAGTTTTCCCCCTCATTTTGTAATTAATTATGAGGTTCAAATATTTCATTTTGGTGACTTTTTATGCACTAATTTGTGCTGGATTAGCTTGTCTGCTCGTTTCTTAACGAACACGCTTTTTGATGCACTGAAAATATTAACTACAATGTTGTCAAATTGCTTACCAAGTATAAGAACCGTACCGTGTTTGGCATCTTTTTGAACATATGTTCAATATTCTGCGACAATGAAGCTGCTGCCCGCTTTCTCTTCTGCCTCTCCTGCTCTTTTCGCGCCATATTCACTATCCAGTTGTCGTTGGCCTCACTGATTTTGCGCGGGAAAGTTTGACGTTCAACATTCTGTTTGGCAGATGTAAGGGACCGTCTGAAAACTGCACACACTACGCTAAAGCGCAGGAGATGTCCACTCTGTAAAATACATTTTCACATTCAGAATGTTCTTATAACTTCCCAGAGGACAGACAGACATACTACAGGTGATATTATTACAGTATGATCAATTATATAAGTACAGTAATCAATTTTAGAGGATAGAAGAACTTTCTACTAAATCACTAAAATGTTAAAAAAAAGAAAAGAAAATGGTTTTAAAAACCTTTAAAATTAGAAAATTTAATTTTGGAGCATTTTAGTGATTTTTTTCCCCCTATAAAATAATTGATTACTGTACTTATATAATAATATCACCTGTAGTATGTCTGTCTGTCATCTGGGAATTTATAAGAACATTCTGAATGTGAAAATGTATTTTACACTATTTTTAGAGTAGTGAGTGGAGTTTTCAGACGATCCCTTACATCTGCCAAACCTTATGTCGAACGTCAAACTTTCCCGCGCTCACAGATCTTGCTATGATATGTATGATATGAACATAATGTCAGTTACAAAACATGCCCATCCAAAAACCCTGTGAACTATGCGTGTACAATTATCAATTCCAGTGTTGATGAATGTCACGTGAAATGGCAATGGAAACTACTCCCTGTAATTCCAACCTTCACCAGCAGGAGTCAGTAGAGCTCTTTTCATTCACATGAAGTAACCTGCACTCTGTAACTTTAAAAGACTTTGACATTATGTATTGATTAGTGTGGAATGGTTATATATGGTTATAACGTTTTTGGAGGCATATATAAGACATGAGACATTAGAAAAGACTTTCAGTTCCTGTTTAACCTGGACAGATGACTGGTTCTGACGTCACAGTGTGAATTTATAAAGAATATGCTTTTGCTTTTTTAGTTTTGTTCAACTCTTTAATTATAGATATTTTATGACATTTTATTTTAAGACCAGTTTCAGAAATGAGTCTAATATATCTATCTATAAGACTAAATATGATTATGCCCTTCCTAAACTATTACGCAGCTATATATTTTAATGTATAAAAGACACATTTATAATATGGGTGATATTATAAAACATTAAATAATTGGCTTTTATACCATCATTGTACTGAAGGCAAAATAAATTAAAATATCACGTAGAAAATATTTACTTAGCCTATTAAGTGTATATTAATAAATATAATAAATGTATAAACCTGAGGATGTTTTTTTTTCTTTTCTTTTCCAATTTGCATATAATTGCATATATAATATATACATATATAGAATAAACAGTAATATATTAAATATGGTAAATAAATAAAAAAGTGTATTTATTATTTTTTTTTTTTACACTATGTTTCTGCAGAGCGCCTACAGTCCTGATATTAACTCCAGCTGATCATCAGTTAATTTAATTATGCACAATTATATTTGCATATAATTAGGTTTACTTTATAGTATGAATGTATTTATACTAGAAACAATTCAGCTATAATATTATGAGGTGATCTATGGGAGATAAATATATATATATATATATATATATATTTAAAGGTGCTCTTGGTAACTTTTGTCATTGTGTCATCTTGGACTGACACTGACACCTAGTGGCCTGGATGCAACATAATTTAAAATCAATAGTTTTCAGTTTTCAAGATGCCATTGTACAAATGTAATATTCACAGTCAGCGAAGAGGGAAAGTGTCCAATAGCTGGACGGTTACTGAGATTAAGCGAGCAGTGTTTGGTTGGTCATGTGCAGAATAAAACAGCATTTATAAGGTTACCGATATGACTGAAGTCTTCATTTAAATATCAGTGCTCATGATTTGTCTTTAGGAGTTCATCTTTTCAGTGCAGCATTAAATAAACATCAGGAAAGTGATTGACTGCTGCAGGTTAATGACACGGGCCATTTAATCAGATTCACACTCATTTGTGCTTCTGGGTGATTGTCATGATGACTGAGATGTCTGATTGGGGCAATGCTGTTCCTGGAACTGTTTTGGCAATTGCTGCATCTCACTTCTAGGAAACATGAAAATCTGCAATATCTCTCATGTTTACTTCCACTTTTATTCTTTACAAAAGTGCAAGTTACACATTACAGGGGATGAAGTGTAACCAGAGAAATACAGTAGAATTTTAAGTACTTAAAACCCATTTTCATGAGATCACACACGTTGTTCTTTTATTTCAATTGGAACCCTATTAACCACATTAAGTGTCCTGATAATGCCTTATATATATATATATATATATATATATATATATATATATATATATATATATATATATATATATATATATATATATATATATCCGTGATTGTTTTAAAAATATAAAAATAAACTGCCTCTATTGTCATGGAAGTTCACTGAAAGTCATTATACTTAAAAATGTAACAACATTTTGTATAAACGCTTTTAAGTTTCGTTTTGACAATGCTTTGGAACGCCGTTTCATTTCAAATGTATCGCTTTTTATTCGACGTCACAATGCATTCAGTGAGTTCGCGAGCTCTCCTGCTTCGATTGTGTCGTACGTTTGAACTGGTTCTTTTTAATGATTCAACTGAACCAATGCGAGATTTCACAAATCAAGAGCGAATCTCTCGACTGTAATAGTGACCAACAGTCTGGTTCCGGATGTAAAGATCCCGTTCATTTATCCCATAGATGATAAATATACCTTTAAACTTATAAACCTTTAAAGACAGACCTGCCGTGAGCTCCGAGGTTGTTCATTGATTGTATATGCTTCCGTTGAAGCCACCCGTCTGTGTTATCTCAATTCCATTGTTTAAAAATCGAGTTTGATAGCGGAATTCACGGCAAACAACTACATTACCCATGATACAGCAGAGAAAGCTCCACCAATCAGAGAACCGCGTCCAACGAAACCCGCGAAACGTGCCTCGGAGCACAGCACGCTCCCATGACGCACTGTGAATGACGTAATCGAGCCTCCATTAACCCTTAAACTACTTATATATTTGTACATATAGGGATAGTTTGCAATAATTATTATTATTTAATTTTTTTTCAATTTTGTCCCCTTTTTCTCCTCAATTTGGAACGGCCAATTCCCATGTCCTCGTGGTGGTGTAGTGACTCGCCTCAATCCGGGTGGCGGAGGACGAACCTCAGTTGCCTCCACGTCTGTGACCGTCAAACCACGCATCTTATCACGTGGCTTTTTGAGCGCGTTACCGCGGAAACGTAGTGCGTGTGAAGGCTTCACGCTATTCTCCACTGCACCTCACCACGTGCCCCTCTGAGAACAAACCCCTTTATAGCGACCACGAGGAGGTTACCCCATGTGACTCTACCCTCCATAGCAACCAGGCCAATTTGGTTGCTTAGGAGGCCTGGCTGGAGTCACTCAGCACGCCCTGGATACAAACTCAAGACTCCAGGGGTGATAGTCAGCCAGGGCCCCAAAATCTATTGTTTCTATACTTATAATCAACAACCTAAAATCATCGTTTTTTATTCAATGCCATCATTCGCAATGCTTCATGGGATTGTAGTCCGTGCCCTCATGAAAGACGGTAAGTACACATCCTTGTATGTTTGTCTTTATGTCCGATTTTCAAACACTTTTTTGCCTCAAAGCAAAGTTCGTGATGATGTGAGTCAACTCGGAGCTGGTTGGTTTGTTTCATGGCTCACAACTCTTACGAAGGATTTTATTAAAAGTCAATAGAAGAAGTAAACTGGGAATTTACATCAAATACATCCGGAACCCAGGTGTCTGAAAAAGTGGGCGGTCGCTGTTGCACTTTGTTTTAAAGGACAAATGTGAGGCGGGTCATATGCTGACATAAAATCTGGCAAAAAAACAAACAAAAAATAAGTCAAAAATTAACAGGATCAAACCTGGACCAGATAGATTTAAAGTGGCGGCGTTCTATTATTTTAGGTGGGGATGAAATAATCAAATTTTCCAAACTTTTTTTTTTTTTTTTTTTTCGAATGTTTTTGGGAATACGTTTTTGTAATTTGGTTTTCGTCAGTGGAACGATTTAAAATACAACAAAATACTCTGTCCGCATCGTTGTCATTCCCGTCAACACATATAGATGACGCTACTGTCAATATGGTCGCTATGACTGAAACAGTCTAATTTACATAATTAAATTAAAATCATCTGTAGACGTAAAATGGATTCACACAATTTAAAAAAAACAAAATAAAATAAAAAAAAATATGCTTAATAACAGAGAAGCACAAATCATAACGCATACGATTTTTTAAAACAATTATATATATATAATTATATATATTATTACATATATATATATATATATATATATGTAATAATAATAATATAATATATAATCTCTAATATTCTAGATGCCCAGGCCCACCCCGCAGTATTTCTGTGGAGCGCTGCGATCGGCGAATCATTGTATGAACCGATTCCATAATGAACCGTTCAAATGAATCGGTTCTTCCAAATGAATCGGACCATATCCGATGGTGTTTGTTGATGTCTTGCTGGCTGTGCGAGTGGGGGATGTGCGTTTACAGAAGGCGGATCTCCGATCCACCAATGCGATCCGTTCCCCAACGCGTTTAAAGAGCTCTTTGTGTCAATCACGCTTTTTTTCGTCCCGTATCCCCCTTCATCGCCATATTGGGCGCAGAAAAGCCTCGTCTGGTTATTTTCTCTTCCCCTTATTTACTACGTCGCGCAGTTGACAGAAGTGTCCATCGCGAACGCTGCTCCGTCCGTGTTTATTGACGTCAGCTGGGGGCTCATGCGGCGCGCCCGGGGCGAGTTTTAATGCGTTCACGCCCGTCGGTGAAGCTCGATAACACGGCTGTTGGGTTTGTTTTGCGACTTCATCACCGTGCAATCATGTCCTATGTTCGCTTGTCTAATGGCAGCCCGACACTGGAGCGGATGGAGGCTCGACTCTCCGATCAGCCCAAGCCGTCGGCGTGTCGGAACCTGTTCGGTCCGGTGGATCATGAAGAGTTAAAGAAGGACTTCCAGCGGCACCTGAAGGCGATGGAGGACGCGTCGGCGGACGAGTGGAACTTCGACTTCTCCACGCACGCGCCGCGAGCCGACGGGAGGTACCAGTGGGAAGCGCTGGATATTCGCTCGGTGCCCGGTTTCTATAGCCGGTCGGAACGGGGGAAAGGCACGGATGTTAACATTTGCTCCTCTGGGAATAATAGCGATGATAATATCGACGTTAACGGGAATCACGACTGTCGGGTGACGGAGGAGCGCGCGGAGACGCCCGAAACACACAGAGATCAGAGGAAAAGACCTTTATGTCTCGGTAAGTTTAAACAATGTATCATTTTAAATGCTTTTAAATATTGATGCATCTTCATGCAACTGCATTTTGACTGTTTATAAAGCCCAAATGTGTGATAGAAAGATGTATAATCATGTAGTAATAATAATAATAATAATAATAATAATAATAATAATAATAATTATTATTATTATTATTATTATTATTTATAATTCTTGTATAGAGCAAAACAAAATGCACACTCCTTAAATGGGTAACACACATTGGGATGGCATGCATTTTGTATTTTAACTCTCAGGGGATTTCTTCTAAAGCTACCAAAACAAAAAGAGGTGCATTGCATGAGCGAGGAGCCTGTACTTAAATAAAACGAGTTATTCACTATTTATTATTTTTTTTTCATCTTTTTGGAAATGGCTTTTGAAATCCAGCATTTAATAGTATTTTTTTATTGTGCATTTTAAATTAAATTGTTTTGTGTATGAAAAACGTTTATCAATCAATACATTTTTATTTATGTAACAATCGTTTCAAAGCAGCTTTATAGACGTTTAAAGCGATTATCAAGTTTTCGTTTGTTTGTTTTTTATGTGTGGGATGATAAACATGTTTTTTTTTGGGTTTGTGTCAGACTCTTCATGTCAAAGTAAGCGCTCGCACACCTGTATGGATGAAATGACCCGGACACCCAGAAAACACAAAAAACCCAGAAAACCCCCCAGCCCGACGCCCAGGTAAACGCAGCGAGGTGAGCACAACTCTTCTCTTTTACACCATTACAATCGACTTATTTGACCAGGCAACACAAAAATACACTTTTAGCTTGTATCTGTATTTAGAGGTATGAAAATATAGATAAGAATTGCCTGCTTTTAACTCTTGTGCAACATTTGGGACATTTTTGCCTTTTTAATTTTAGTTTTTCGATCATTTTGGTGGATTAATGCGACGTGCACTTATGCAACATTTGCCAAAACTAGTGTATGTTAGGGGGAATTTTGATATTTCAACCTCAGTTCCTATAATACATCTGTAATACACTGTGTACACACAATAGTCACACTCGGGACCTTCAGGACAAAAATGTCCCCATTGAAACCCATTAAACCTGCAATATTTGATCCCAGTGCCATTAAAGCATCAAATCATGAACTTTATGATATTTTGCTTTTATTCTGGAGTCCTGGCTTCAAAATTTAAATATTTAATATTTTCCACCAGATGGCGCCATTTTCCTCATGTTTATCCTGTGGAGCAAATACAAACTTTTCCCCCATTCTCTGTTTCCTGTATTATAGAGACCCGCAGGACACCTGAATACATGATGCAGATACAAGTGTGTGTGTGTGTGTGTGTGTGTGTGTGTGTGTGTGTGTGAGAATGTGTTAGTATGGATGGATGTGTGTCTATGTGTTAGTATGGGTGTGTGTGTGTGTGTGTGTGTGTGTGTGTGTGTGTGTTTGTGTAAAAATCAACAGTGGCATTATGTAAACAAACTGGCATTTAAAGGGTTAAAATCCTGAAAATGAATGAATATTTGGTAGTTATGATCAGGACTGATGTTGGTTAATAAATCTAACTCTTTGAAAGTGGAAAATAATATTAATATATCATATTTATATAGCAGTTTTTTTTGACGTGGACATTTTTATCCTCTAAGATCCTCTGAGTAACATTTTTGTATTAATGCACAAGGGTTAAAAAATCAGCCCAAAAATACAAAGACCAAGAGTTTTGTTATTCTTCATATACAAGATACAAATATTTCAGTGTTTGACATCATAGTTGATTAAACATGTGAAATATCTGACGTTTGTGAATGGTATTGTATGGTATTGTAGAAGCCCATGAAAGGGTTAACGTGGTGCGTTTACTACGAGAGCTCGAGTTTCCTTCTGAGTGAAAAGCTTGTTACACGTCAGCAGTGTGTGTCCCCCGTGTGTGTTTACGCTTGAGCAAGTCCTTTCACAACACCACATTTAAAGGCATCACTAATACGGTTCTTGTTCGACAGTAAACCTGTTAAAAAGGGGTTTGGACTTGAACTAGTTCGGCATGAAACGGTGATCGTACATTCAGTCCAGAAATCTGATGTAACTGCACGTTGTAGTTTCCTCCGTTTGTGTCATGTGCCGAAACGAGCTGCCAAATCAATATGTCACCAGCAGTGAGTCAACGAGCATTACAGACAGTTGCTCCACACTGGTGAAGTCATAACATCAGTCATGCAGCGTGTTTCAGTGTGACGGGACGGGAAAGTTTCGTTCAGTTTTTTGGGTTGGTCGTTGTGTGAGCTGACTCACATGTTTACCGGCTGTATCTCTGTAAACAGTCTTTAATTGGCATTATTAATATTTAAAAATATTGCTAAATCATCTGATTAACTTATTGGGTAGAAATAAGGTCCATTTATAAGCAGTGAAGGTGAACATTAAAAATAAGGCATAAATAAATGCATTTAAAGCGAGTGTTACTGTACTCAGACAAAGATTATAAGAGCTTGTTTGGCGCCTCTAACCAAAATAAATTATGTAAATGTTTAATACAGGAGATGGAAGCATGATTATTGGCGTACAATTCTGTAATCAATTTTTATATGATTTTAATATGCTAATTTTGTCCCCTTTAGCTCAACTGGGTTGTTCGCAGTGAATACGTGCACTGATAAAATGTCACTGTTTTGATCAATGCATAAATGTGGATTGTGAATTATATTTATTACAATAATGTGATAAACGTGTGTTGACGGTGTAATGAACTAATTGTCATTCTTCATGTTTCGGCAGGGCTGTGGATGGTGTCGTCTGACCTCAGTGCTTGGTGAACGAAAGATTTTGGGGGGAAAAGCCGAAACATATCAACTCTACACGTGTTCAAGCACTGAACGAAACACAAGTTCTGGCACTCAAAAGCAACTGCCTCAATGCAGTCGATGTAGCAGTGTGCAATTAGGTTGAATTTCCTTTTTTGCTCATTATTTTTTCTTCTTCTTACTACGTGTGTGTAAATAAATATATATTTCGTCCTTTTCATATGTAGCACATAATTAGTATTATGTTGGAGAAATCTTTCTTTCTTGGAGGTGTGAGTTTGGTTTGACTTGAAGAGCCAATCGTTGTGTAGATTATGTTTGAAATGCTGTTGATTTATTTGATTTTTGCCTGTTTTCGTAACGGCTTTATAAAAATGGAGGAATATTCTATTGTTGGGAGGAGGTACAGCAACTACTCGCTCTAATAATGCAGTAGGTTAAATCCAAACATCTCAGCCTTTTATTTGTTTCACGTATTTGAAAGGTCATTGAAAAGGCGATGTAAAAGTTCAAAGGTCAAACCTTGTAGCATTAACCAGTATTAATATCAGGCACTTCCATGGAGGTGAAACGTCTCTCGCCCGCTCTTAAATTATTATTATTTTTTATTTTTTTTGGAAAGATATTTTTGGTCATCTATAATTTGAGTGAAATTTTCTACTGATCATTTTTTTGTTTCACTTTGTTTGACTCAATCACCCTTGATTTTGCCTGTGTGTGTCTATGAGAGAAAGTGTGTGAGTGTGTGTGTGTGTGTGTGTGTGTGTGAGTGTGTGAGTGTGTGTGACTGAGTCTATGAGTGTGTGTGAGTGAGTCTATGAGTGTGTGTGTGTGAGTGTGTGTGTGAGTGAGTGAGTGTGTGTGAGTGAGTGAGTGTGTGTGAGTGAGTCTGTGTGTGTGTGTGTGTGTGTGTGTGAGTGAGTCTATGAGAGTGTGTGAGTGAGTCTATGAGAGTGTGTGAGTGAGTGAGTGTGTGTGAGTGAGTCTATGAGTGTGTGTGTGTGTGTGTGTGTGTGTGAGTGAGTCTATGAGTGTGTGTGAGTGAGTCTATGAGAGTGTGTGAGTCTATGAGAGTGTATGAGAGAGAGAGAGAGAGAGAGAGAGAGAGAGAGAGAGAGAGTGTGTGTGTGTGTGACAGAGAAAGAGTGTGTGTGTGTGTGTGTGTGTGTGTGTGTGTGTGTGTGTCTCTCTTTTCATAAATGGGCGTTCGGCCCGTCAACCATATGCATCTAAAAACACTTTACAAATATATTCAGTGGTGAAACCTGATGCATATCTGTATTTATAGAGAAGGTAAATATTAATATGTTGAACAATTTACACGGCCTGTGTATTTGTGTAAATGTTGAAGTGTAACTGTGTACATAACTTTGTAAAAACACTGAGAAAATTAAACTAATTTATTTATGTCTTTTTTTTTCATCAAGGTTTTGAGTCATTATTTTTGTAAACGCTTATTTGGTAGTTTGTTTTTGGTTTTCTTTTGTAATATTTTAACAAAGTGTAAAAGGTTGCAAACTGAGCCTGATTAAAATATTTGAGAAGTGCTGTGTGTGTGTGTGTGTGTGTGTGTTTCTACAATCCATTAAAAGAGAAATGATGTCAACCCGTATTTGTCCTGGACGTAATCAAACTGTGTTTACTCCACATGAATCTTTTAATGAAGTCACCGTTACTCTCCAAACACTAAAGTTGTCATTAATAAAAACACTGAAGTGGTCCTAATTAAACGCTACTTGAAGTGTCACACGGTATATTCTTTCAACTTTGGCTTCGAGTACGTACTTAAAATGATCAAGTACAAGTCTGTGGCTGTGTGGAATACCCATAAGGCCTTGCACTTTATAAATCATGTATATTTGGCCCAAACGGGGGAATGCATGTTGAAAAATGTCCTTACTATCTTCCAGTTCATGCATTATTCAATGTGGAAAGCACTTCATATTTTCTGTTATATTTACGTCCCCACAAACAATATTTCTTGTTCATTGCATCAAATATTTGGCATTTAAAATCACTAGTAAAGCACTATTTTTTTTGGCCGTGCCTGAAATGTAAAAGTGCATTAAGGCAGTACAGTGCTGCATTATTTTGCATACTGTTTGACCTTCCTCGACCAGTGTTGATGACCCATTTGTATGTGTAATTAGCCAGCGGTTAGTCACTCGTCTAACATGAATAATAACCGTCAGTGGGTGTGGTGAGCCGGCACAGGTGCTCTTCATACAACTAGTACTTTATTACCTACAGAAGATCGTTCATTGCTGCCCATTTACAATGAGCATATACAAAAATACAAAATCATAAGATTATTCTTTTATGTCAAAATGCGTACAGGCAGGGTTGTAGCTAAAGGGGTGAAAGCTGGTAATGATTCTAGGGGCCCAAAGGTCCAGGGGGGCACCATGACAAATTCAAAACCCCAAGTTTTAATAGGAAAACGCCCTGAGCAATATAGAGTCAGCGGGCCCAGATTACAGGCATGTGCAGAACATGTGCACACGTTGGATGAGCCGGTAAGAACAGCTGTGAGGTTGTTTACATACAATGCAAAATCACTGTAATAGGCAAAAATCGACATGTGCTGATCAGGTTATGCTTAAACCGTTTATGACCCCAATAAAGGAACAGTGTTTAAGGTGATTATAAATATCAAAACGCTCTTGCTCATCCGTGACATTGTTGTGCTACTAAAGAAAAAAGCCACTCTGATATTTCAATGGCGGGTTTGCGTGTGCCAACCACAGCACGATGAGTGTTTACACAAACGCTATCAGTTGATCTGCTATAGGGCCGTCTTTACCGCAAAGATCAGGGACAAGCAACAAACAAGATTTTGGAGTGACACATTGAATTTTATGGAGTTTCCATCAGATTACAGATGTTATGGTTTGATCTTTATGAAATGCAATTATGATCTGACAGGTTAAGAGATGTGTGTGTGTGTGTGTGTGTGTGTGTGTGTGTGTGTGTGTGCCCAGTTTTGTCAGGTTCTAGCTTGGTTATTTCTCCAACACAGCCATAAGTTTAATAGAGAGCAAATGGAGTTCGCTGCTTTATTCTGAGAAATAGACCCTCAGTTATCGCCTCTAGAGTTAAAGGAGAGATCTTAGCAATCCCTCAAACTGTGCTCAGATGTCTGCAATCAATGATCAGAGATGAATGACTCGTATGAACCGGTTCTTTTGAATCTGCAGCACGAAACACACAGTGTGACCAGTGCAGTCTGATTCCCAAATGAATGACTCTTATGAACCGGTTCTTTTGAATCTACAGAGTGAATCATACAGTGTGACCAGTGCAGTCTGATTCCTGAACAAATGACTCTTATGAACCGGTTCTTTTGAATCTACAGAGTGAATCATACAGTGTGACCAGTGCAGTCTGATTCCTGAACAAATGACTCTTATGAACCGGTTCTTTTGAATCTACAGAGTGAATTATACAGCGTGACCGGTGCAGTCTGATTCCTGAACAAATGACTCTTATGAACCGGTTCTTTTGAATCTACAGAGTGAATCATACAGTGTGATCAGTCCAGTCTGATTCCTGAACAAATGACTCTTATGAACCGGTTCTTTTGAATCTACAGAGTGAATCATACAGCGTGACCAGTGCAGTCTGATTCCTGAACAAATGACTCTTATGAACCGGTTCTTTTGAATCTACAGAGTGAATCATACAGCGTGACCAGTGCAGTCTGATTCCTGAACAAATGACTCTTATGAACCGGTTCTTTTGAATCTACAGAGTGAATCATACAGTGTGATCAGTCCAGTCTGATTCCTGAACAAATGACTCTTATGAACCGGTTCTTTTGAATCTACAGTGTGAATCATACAGTGTGACCAGTGCAGTCTGATTCCCAAATTAATGACTCTTATGATCCAGTTCTTTTGAATCTACAGCATGAAACACACAGTGTGACCAGTGCAGTC